>JALLBA010001968.1:0-14938 GCA_036939675.1 Cyclostephanos invisitatus
GTAAGAAAAATTACCGGTAATTGAAATTTGCCGGTATGGTTACTAACATATATATGTGTCGAAGGTGATGACTTCGTGAGACACCCGAATTCTTGGACTTGAGGGGGGCGGTGGTCGCGGGGCGGCGGGCGGGGGGTTGGTCATGGTGCGTGCCGAAACACCAGAACAAACGAAGGACAGACGAAGGACTCGGATTTCATACTGATTCCCAAGTCTCAGGAGAGACGAGAAACCAATTCAAGCCCAATCAGTTTTGGTATCTTCTTTACCACCTTTCTCGTCCTTCCGATCGTGGAACTTGAGTAAAAATATTGCTCAACTCCGTCAGCGACGGAAAACGGAGAGGTGTGAATCGCATCAAAAAAATTGTTAACTCCAACCGACAAAAACGAACCCCATCCAATATTATATTATCCAACGACCACAACGAAGGACTGTCGACGGGGGAGCGAAGAGCACACATCGTACACTCCGGCGATATTATAATCTCCACCATCGAAACGAACCGGGCATACACGTTTCATATAACGTATATTCTGCAGGTCAACCCCATAATTCTTTGACGCAGAAAAAAAGGACGAACAACGGGATAGGAGAGATGACGGCCTCCTCGATCGCGCTATCCCTCCTCCTAATGGGCGTCGCCCAACAAGGCCAACGGCATCGATGCGTCGATGCCCTCCGACCGGTCCGACTGCGACGGATGGAAGAATCGACGACGTGGCCGACCTACTCCCCGTCCTCCTCCTCCGCATCGAGCGCGGGAGACGTCGCGGACGTCGTTGGCGGAATCGGAGCGGTAGGTGCGGGAGGGGTGCGAATACCGTGCCTCACCGCATCGGAATGCAAATCGAAATACGACGTCCTGATAGCGTCGAATATCATCGGCGGATATTTTTACACCGATACGACCAACGCGGCGTACGTCGATCAGAGGGTCAAGGGATGCGTGCTCAAGGGGAACAACGTCTATTTCGGGGGAAGTGGCACGATCGAGGAGATGGGGGGGGAGTTACTGGGGGAGAAGGTTCGCTTGTGGTGCGATGACACCATGCCCGACGTTGGTGAGGGCGGTGGCGTGGGAGGATGGGAGAGCATGAGCATGCCCATGGACGTGCCATCGATGTCGATGCTGCCGGAATTGTTGACGAGTGAAATGAGCATGATGGACGTTCCGAGCATGTCGATGATGTCGATTCCGCTGTTGGTGACGAGTGAGTACGAGACTCTCGCCGACGATGCCACGACGTCGTGCGAGGTGGGCGTGGATGCCGATGTTGCCAAGTCGTGTCCCGATGGGGAATATTGTTCGTTGGAATTGGGCGTTTGCAATACCAAGATGACCGTGTACGAGGGAATCTGCATGGCGATGCCACAAGTTTGTACCCTCGATTACAATCCGGTCTGGTGAGTAATCGTTGTTGTCGAATTAATAATTTTGCGGAGGGAGAAAAGAACGGATTGGACAAAGGGGGATGGCGGGTACGATGACGTCGATTTCGCGACCCGACCACTCACCCACGCGCCCTTGCATATAAATCGCGTTCGCGTTTCGTCCTCCCCCCCCTCCCACATATTTCCTTCCACAAACGATGCATGTAATACTCTCCGCCTCGATCGCTTCTTCTTCGTACGAAACGAAATATAAGCGGATGCGACGAGAAGACGTATTCGAACGAGTGCGGATCGCATTCGTCCGGGATCAGCGTCTCGCGCATGGGCGAATGCGAAGGCGACGTCGATGGCGGAGGGGTAGTCGATATCGCCGATTCGAACGGCGGCGACGGTCTCATCGACGATGCGGGGAATGTCACCGATGCAATATCGGAAACCGTCACGGACGTGCAGGATGACGCGACGGTGTCCATGTTGGGAAATTTGACGAACGACGGGGGCGGGGATGTCGATGATGCGTCGTCCTCGACGTCATCGGGAGGGTTGGGATCGTATGTCACGGGCCGTGCGACCGCGTTGGTCGTTGTTATCGCGTCCGTGGTCGTATACTGCGGAGGACCGTGAATATTCGAGAGGACGGCGAAGGGTTGGCATTTCGTATTGTGTTCGAGGTTGTGTGGTAGAAAACATCATTATAATGTTTGTATGACTCTCCCTTAATATTGGTGCCTCGTTCGATCGACATGGAACGTACTTAGATGAAATGCATCCTTCACCTTGTGTCGATAATTTGCCCCAACGCCGTGTTTGTAGACGATATCATCTTAGAGTTCGAACACGCATTTCGTTAGATACTGTACGGGCATGAAATACGTTGACTTATATCATAATTGTCATCCGACACCTTGTGTATGATGAACGCACTACCAGGTCCGATGCGTATTCGATCGGATCGGTAGGGTGTGTGTGTGTGCAACTTCGTCGTCGTCGTCATTCGACATCCTCGCGGCGTTCGTTCGCGCATGCCATCGTCTGACGCCGAGCCTTGAGCATGGGAAACCAGCAACCGAGCGATCTTTCCCGACGGACATGCTGTTATCGTCTCCGCGAATTCTCGGGGGCGGGTGCGAGATAGTGAAGTGAGGTTGTTGGTCTTGAGCGGGTTCCATAAACAGCGAAGGACAGACGAATGTCGGATCTGCTGCGGATGCGATGAAAATACCTATGCGAACGAGTGCAATTCTCATTCATTCGGGATCAGCGTCTCGCGAGTGGGCGAGTGCGAAGCAGGCAATGATGCTACCACCACCGCCGACCCCGACTCGATCGACGTGATCGACGACAACATCGATGACGTAGGTAATGCCACAGATGCGGTAGCGGAAGTCGTATCGGATTACGCCGAGAATGCGACGGTGCCGATGTTGGGAAATTTAACGAACGACGGGGGAGATGCGTCGTCATCAATGCCTACGTCATCCGCGGGGGTGATGGGTACGCATGTCACGGGCCGTTTGGCCGAGTTAGTCGTCGGTATCGCGTCTATGGTCGTGTACGGCGGAGGATAGTCGTGGTAATATTTATTCTCCCTCGTGCATATTTATGAAGAAATTAAAGGTATGAACCCCGCGATACCTGCGCGTGTCATGAAAGGATGACTAAGCGCTGGCATTTCATAGATTAGATGTTGCATTTTAAAAAGTGTGTTTGTATTATTAAAGTTTGTCCTCGTATTACAGAATTGTGGAACGTAGTTCATCCCTATCTTTTTACGACGACCAAATGCTATTCATTAGATGATACCGTGGGGTCATGTCACACATTGAATTGACTCATCATTGTCATCCTACGTCTTGTGTATAATGAACGCTTTGCCGGTAGCCTTCTGCGTCGCCCTCAACGCACCCAACGTTCCCACCCCACCACCGCCTACGGCGTTCCCCCCCGACGATAAACCGGCGTTGTTCGACTTCGAGTATTCCTTCTGTTCCCTCTCGATCTGCCTCAATCTACGTTCCTGATTCTTCTTCGAACTGCCGTGACCGTGGAATTGGTAACACATGTCCCTATACGCCTCCTTCCTCGTCAACAACCGACCGTGCTCGTCGCGGTATTCCAGCTTGATCTCTCGTCGGGATAATTCCGCGTCCTTCTCGTGTACGTTATTTCGATCGACGTCGATCTTGACCACGGACGATAAATCCAACTTCTCGTAATCCTCGTAGGTGCGCTTGTCCTTCGCGCGGCCTCGCATTTCTTCCTTCGTGGAATGATTTCTGATCTCGCCGGTGTGACGCAGGTGGGATAGGAAATTCGACATTCCCCGACCTATGGGAGCGGAGTATTCGGCGGTGGTGCCGAAGCCCCCATCGTTGTCGTCATCCTCGCGGTCGTTCATGTTATCCTCGTCGACGTCCATCCCCCTGGCCATTTCTTGCATGTCGGCATCGCCGTCATCGTCGTCGTTCCTTCCTCCCATTCGTCCCGTCGCTTCCTTGTCATTCTCCGTAATCCCCCTCGATTCGATGCGCTCGGGGGCGCCGGATACGGTCACACTGACTCCGCGACCACCGCCGCGTCCGCGTTCGCCGATGCCGCGCCTCGCCTGATCCTCCCTCGCTCGTAGCGCGCGCGTGAACTCCTGGATTTCGTCGAATTCGAACGTTATGCCCTCCCCCCCCCCACCGTCCTCGCCCCCCCCCATTCGTGCGTCTCCATCAACGACCAATGTGGCCGCCTCCTCCTCTCGCTTGATCCTCTCGACCGCACGGACCACCGCGTCGTCCGCCCCTATTTTTGAAGTCACGGCATTTTCGGCGGCGACGGCGCCGCCGCCGCTCATCTCCCTCAATCTCTTGAGCCTACGAGCCTTGGCAAGGGCCGCATTCAGGAATGCATCGTCGTCGACGCCTTCGTCGACGTCATTGTCATCCCTGTTGGACGGCTGCGCATTCCTCATCGTCGATGCCTTCCCGCCGAACGCCCTGTCGGTACGGACCCTGCCCTTCCCCATGATCGCGTCGAACTTGCGCCTGCGATCGTCCATCGTCTTCCTCTCGTCGTCGTCGATGTCATGACCGTTCGATCTCCCCCGTTCCGTCGTTTTTATTTCGACGCCATATCCGACCCCCGTCGTCCCATCGACGTCGTTCTCGTCATCGGAGTCGTTTCCCCGCCTCCGTCCCTTCGAGACGACGCCGCCCGGAACGTTCGCGACAGCGGTGGCCTCCAAGCTCGCCAGTAAATCGGTCGTCGTAGTCGTCGTCGTCGTCGTCTTCCCATCGTCGTCGGCAAGTCCGCCTCTCCCATCCTCGTCGCCAACCCCTCTCCCATCATTCCCGTCCTCGTCGTCGCTATCGTCCTCCCCCCCCCTCCTCTCCCTCCTACTCTTCCTCTTCTCCTTCCTCTTATCATCCTTCGCCTTCCTCTTATCGTCCTTCTTCCTCATTTTCGCGAGCATCTTCTCGCGTCTCCTTCGTTCCTTCTCCAACGACGATGATCCCACGTCTTTACCGTCTTCCACGACCATATCCTCGTGGGATAGGAAGTCCGATGCCACCCGCATCGGATCGCGTGGAGCGAGGGATATCGCGGTACGCGCATTCCTCGATCCTCCGACGCCGCCGAATGGACCCGCCGAGGAGGATGGATCGTCCTCCCCCCCCCTTCGTGCGTCGACCACGCCCCCCCGCGCGCTAATGGCGAATCCCCCCCTTTTACCTCCGCCGCCTCCTCCTCCTCCTCCTCCATCACTCGCTCCTCCTCCCACTCCAAGACCCGACGAATCGCCCACGACCCCTCCTCCCCCCCCGATGCCCACGCCGATCCCCCCGGTCTCGTCGAACTCGTGATCGTCGTATCCGCTATATCCCCCCGCCCTCCCCGAGCCCAATTCGACCATCCGTTTTTTGCGCATGTTATCGTCGGTCCGTGCCCTGTCGTCAATGTCGACGTTCGTCAGCTCGTTCATCATATCGCCATCGTCGTCGTCATCTCCATCCCCCCCGATCATCCCACCGTGTCGTACGTCGTTATCGTTGTCGAGGATGTCGCGATCGACGAGCGTGAGTATCGTCGTCGATCCGGACACGAAGTCGGATACGTCGTGTTTCACCCTTAGCTTCGCCTCCTGCCTCTTTTTGCCCTCCATCCCTTCTACCACCATTCCTCCCGATTCGTCGTATTCCTCGTCGATCCCGGGGATGGAGAGGAGATTATTGGTATTATTGTTACCGCCCACCCTCTTTTTCCTCTTCCTTTTCTTCATACCGCCACCACCATCACCATTATTCTCCTCGCCCCTCCCATTAACATCCTCGCCCTTTCCATCCCCACCGCCGTCCTTGCCATTCCTCATCCTCTCCGCGAAGTCCATCGCGCTCGCCATAATATTCGACGCGCCTCCATCCCCCCCTTCGTCCTCGTTCGCGATCCGTCGTAATAATTCGGCACCCTGTCTTCGAACATTCGCATCCTCGAGTCGACGTTTGATTTCGTTCGTTTTGGATACATCCGGTGCAGGTGCGTGCACGAAATTCCTCGATGACGAGGACGACGAGGACGACGAGGACGACGAGGTGATGCGAAGGGGACCCAATCCCATCCTCGCGCGGAGGGCGTTCGTCTCGTCTATCGACAGTGATAGACATTCCTCCCCCTCCTCCTCGTTCCCCCCCTCCCCCATCCCCTTTCCATTCCTCTCTCCACTGCCAACTCCACCTCCACCTCCACCTCCGCCTCCCCCGCCACCTCCTCCGCCACCCCCGCCGGCGACGCCGTCGAGACGCAATGGGTTCAATCCCAATTTACGACGCAATGCTTGAGTCTCGTCGATGGACAATTCGATGACGTCATTCTCGTTTTCGTTATTCTTCGATGGCATGGTCGTGATATCCCCCGCCCCCTCCTCTCCCTCGGATATATTGGATCGGATGCGATGTCTACCTTTTGTTTTCACGCGGCGTGTTCCTTGAAATATTGTGGCAGACTGACTGCGAAGGGCAGACGTTGCCCGAAACTCTGAGATTATTTGAGATACGAGATTTGAGATTTCTGTGTCTTGACGAATGACCGTGACATGACCGAGCACGGCTGCGTAAAGGCGCGAGCATTCGCCGCCAAACCCCGCAGCCTCGCGGATTGGACTCCATGAAATTTCTCCATCGAAAATTGAAACAGAGCGAAAGAGATCTCATGCGCTTATCCGACGCCGCCTCGGCCATCGCCGCCATCGAGGAAGGGCCGCCACAGGACTGTTTCGTTTATCATGGGCGGGGGGATGAAGTAATTCCGGAGGATGTGACACACGTCAGAATCCATTCGTCCGTCAGGGCGATCAAGGGGGCATACTACGAACGCAGGCAATTGGCGATCGTTATTCTCAACGAGGAGCTGGAGGAGATTGGGTTGGCAGCAAATGCACATTGCACATCGCTTCGAGAGATCATCATCCCCAACGCCGTCAGGGCGATTAAGGAAGGGGCGTTCAGTAGTTGTTCGGGGTAGACGACTTGTGACTCTCGGCGATGGGCAGGAGGTGATTGGGGAGAGGGCATTTTGCAGTTGCACATCGCTACATGAAATCGTCAAGACGATTAAGAGGGGGGCATTCGGTTGGTGCTCGGGGTTGACGGCTGTGACTCTCGGCAATGGGCTGGAGGAGATTGGGGAGAATGCATTTGGAGAATGCAAATCGCTTCATGGAATTATTATACCCCCTCCCATCAAGAGGATACATGACAGCGCATACAAAAACTGCTCGAATCTAACGAGTGCAAAGTTCTGCGACGAAATCGAAGAGTTCGTGTCCTGCGAGGCGATGAGTGGTTGATGGAATCAGGGCGTGCACGAAAAGTCCCTGTGTACGTATTGCTTCTTGGTCCGATGTGGCATTCCGGAGCGTTTTTCAGGTCTCGACCTGGTAAGCAGCTGGCAGGCCAATATTCACGATATGCTGAACCGCATTCCTAACATCTCCGCGGCCGGCGACGACGACGACAACAACAACGTGGGTATGAATGTGTACATTGACTCCATTGATTCCAAGAGTAACGTGTATGAATATTTGTTGAATGAAACTCACATGTTGTTTCCGGAACAGTTTGGCTTAGTCCACGGCATTGTCCTGAATATTCTTTCTTTCATGTAACTTCTGCTGATCAGGCAAATATGAGATGATTGGAGAAGAAGGTGATGTAAAAGACGAATACGATAACGGTTTTTGCGAAGCAATGAAGTCATAGAGACATCAATTAATGATATTCCTAAACAATAATCATTCATTTGTATGCTCGGTATGTTATCATTTTTTTCTGCCTTAATACAATCTTTCAGTAGACTGGTGACGCACGCGAGGAGAGTCACCGTTGGTTCGTCGACCTCGGAAATGTTTTCTGTAACCCTTCAGCAAGAAACTCAATCGAAGGATTTGACGGTGTGAGGGCTCAGACTTTTGGGGCCGAAAATATGGATAAAATCGCAGGGGTGAGGGGAACATAAATTCTATAGCAGTGACGTGGATGATACTAGTCGGCGACGGGGAACTGGGAAGTATTATGAGGAGAATTGGACCATACACGCTGCGCTGCCTGAGAGAATGCGTGGAGATCGAAGTTCGGCCCACAACCGAGTCAACTGATGACAAAGGAAGCAACTAAGGTGGTCGTTAACACACACCAGATGTAAATTGCACTATCTTTTTCTAATCGAGAGTTCATGATGTATGATTCATTCCTTACTTGGATGGAAAAAGTTACCGCCCCCTCTACTTGGTGTGTTATGTCCGAGCGGACTTGAATGTGCAAGTGAATAAAACCCAAATACATTACATACATCTTAATATATATTGATGTAATCAAATTTTCACCACATCTTTTTAACCTCGAATCACAGATCTTTAATCTTTTCATCCAAAAATTCGATCGCTTCGATCCGCTTCGGTGATTATTCTCATTCCGCCCAAAGGGAATTGGATCGTGGTTGCATGTCCCATGAGGGTTGACTTGTTTGCTCATCTTTACCTGCTCCCATCGCCCATCCATCCCACCTCGTCTAGACCCACAATTCATATCTCCCTCCTTCCTTTTGCTCTTGAGAAAGTAGGACGTCCCGCCCCCTCGTTTTGCGCGGCTTTTTCCGCACCGAGCCCCAAGAAAGAAACCGATACCCTCCGCGTAGATAATTGCAGCCCACTGCCGTGCTTCTTTCCCATAACATGATATTCAAGACAAAACGCAGCAAGACGTGGCAACGGCGGCGTCGCCAAATGCGACTTCGGCGGCCACGGCCACGAGGGGATCGATGACGTTCGAGTTGTCCCCGCCAGCCATCATCTGTTGGTGTGGTGCCTGCTGCTGCTGCTGTTGACTGCTGCTGCTGCTGTTGACTGCTGCTGCTGCTGTTGAAATAATTGATGACCCAGGTGTTGCTGCAAACGTCCGCCCTTCAGGGCCATTATTTGACCGATGAGAGCCTGTTCCTTCCTGGCTCTCTCCAAGTGTAGTGCATATATGAGATCGTCGACAGGGTTAGCCTGATGTCCCTGCTGTTGTTGCCCCATGGGGGGGGGAGAATACCCGTGATGATACTGGTTCATAGGAGGAGGAGGAGGAGGACGATGATAATGATGATGTTGGTTCATAGATGGTGGAGGTGGATGATAATACTGGTTCGCATGAGGATGATACTGGTTCGTAGGAGGACAAGGAGAATACGTGGGATAATGATGATATTGAGGGTGATATTGATGATGGGGCGGATATTGGTACGACGGAGGAGCTACCATGGTGCACCGATCGAGGAAGTTACGATACGTGATAAAATGAAAAGGAATTTTTCTGACACTCGGCATATCGATACCCGAAGGAAGATCGGCAAGACGCTGCGATTGATGCAAGACGTCCCCCTCGCCTCCTTCAATGCCGACGTGAACTCCCGTTTCTCGATGAGATGAAGCCGGAGGTCTCTCTCACTTCTGGCACACACTACTACACACTACACTCGCAACCCGACCACACACACACACACAGAAAACACAAAACACACGTACCGCCACTATTTTTAGGACCTCATTTTTAGGGATTATTTTATGGTCCTTATTTTATCCTCCACAACGCCAATGCTGTGCCATTTCCTCTTTTTTGTAAGACGTGCCATGTGTGCCCCCCGTCGTGTGTTGTGTTGGTGTGCAGTGTGTGCCAAGCCGTAATAACATTTAACATTTTCATGATTGTGTGCCAAAAAAATTAATAGAGGCAGTCGTCAAATCTCCCGTTGCCCACACCATTCTCATCTCAGTTTCCTGCCGCCACCCATCACTACCTACTTCGTTCCGCGGCCGCGCTGGATGATAAATAAGTAATTAATAATAACTTTTATCAATGATGGCGGACGATGGTGCCACCGACGAATACGCGAATGACAGAATGACGATGGGACCGCATGGCGAAAACGACGACGATAATTATGGTCGTGATCCTTCCACGTTGTCCGCCGAGACGTCTGCCGCCGCACCACGTGTCAAGGTCGGAAATGATGTTTATTCGTCGCGGGTGATGACATCGGGGGGAATGACGACGACGACAGAGGGGGGGAGGGGGGGGGAGGACGATGGTCATATCAAGGAGGAGGGATGGGAGGGCGGGACCGCCGAGGATGGCGACGAGGAGGAGGGGGGGGGGGATGATGGGCGTCTTATTACGTCGTCGACGTCCGTTATTGCCGCGACGGCCAGTCATCGTCCCCCCTCCGCGCAGATGCAAATGCAGATGCCACCGGGGGAGTCTTGGGAGGGGATGAATATGTCCCACGTCCCATCCCCCCATCATCATCCGAATCATCATCATGATCATCCCTCTCATCCTCCACCACCCGACATTCATCGACCAACTCATCAACCGCATCAACCGCATCAACCGTCGCATCAGTATCCGGAACATCATCCACAGCAATATCCATACGCGCATCCTCCGCCACCGCAGCACCACCTGTCGTCGTTCCAATATCCGATCCAATATCATCCTCAATATCATCATCCTCAATATCACCATCACCCTCCTCAATATCATCATCAGTATCCGACGACGCACCCTCCTCACAACCCGCACCATCCTCCCACTCATCATCCTCATCCCTCGACGATAATGACGGCGAACCAGTATCATCACGGGCATCGCCACGGGGGGGAGTTTGCGCAGCACCATCCTCCAACGACGACTACGACGGACCACGTCCCCCCCCAACCATCGTCCGCGATGTATCACGACGATATGCATCATCGTCATGCGCAGGACTCGCAACATCGGCAGCAGGGACAACAGCGGAGGGAATCGCCGATGGCGGGCGGAAGAGAGGGGGGGGGGGAAGGGGACGTCGCGGATCCGACATCGACGACATCGCCATCTCCGTCGCATCCCACGACGACGACAATGACGACGACGACGACGACGACGACGACGAACGACGCGCCATATGCCTCCGCGGACGATGTCATGTCCCACATCCACCCATCGCAAATGCCGCCGCATGTGCCGTATCCTCCCCCTCCCCCTCCTCAACCTATACCTCCTCCGCCCCAACAATATCAGCAACACCAATCACAACAACAACAACAACAACAACAACAACAGCATTATTACGTTCCTGCGTCGTCGTACCAGTATCCGCCCCAGTATATTCCTCATCAATATCAATATCCGACGCATCATCAGATCCATCATCCTCCCGTCCCGATCACGCATGCCACCGCCGCCCATCTCGCGAATCCGAATACGTCGTCGGCGGGAGCGGGATGGCGGGGCGGGGAGGGGGGGGACCACCGTGCCCATCATCGAATCCATCCGTCGCGTCCGTCGTCCCATCCCCCGCGACCGCAGGATCCGTCGTATGCGCACTCGTATCGCGACGATGGGGGGGGTGCGGACGATGGGACGAATGACGTCGGGAATTTCGGTACCGTGGACGGCGTCGGGGGACGCGATCCTCGCGGGGGGGCGGGTGGACCGTCGTCGTCGTCCTCGTCGTCCTCGTCGCGGCCTTTGCCGCATCCCGCGATGACGACGCATTCGTCGTCGAGCCACGATGGGAGGGGGTTGGGTGGGGGGGACGAATCGTCGTATCGCGACGACGGCGTCGGGGGAAGGGCGTCGTCGGGGGGGGGGAAGAGACGTCGTCGCGATGATGCGCACGAATACGACGACGGCGACGATGAAGACATCGGCATCGACCGCCGTGCCGTCGTTCTCGGCCCCGTCGCGACCGCCGTTTCCGTGGGAGCGATGACGATGCCGTCGACGACGGGCGGTTGTAACGACATCGACGACACCGGTCGTCGCAATGCCAATGCCAAGTCGGTACGCAGGCGTCGGAAGATGTATTCCGACTTCGTGGGCGTCACGTACAACAAGACCCATGCCAAGTATCAGGCCTGCATCACCCACTATCGTAAGCAGCATTACCTCGGACGTTACCGTCTCGCGGTCGATGCGGCGTTGGCGTACGACGAGAGCGCGAGGCTGTTGAAGGGCAGCAGCTGGAAGGTTAATTTTAGGAATAGGATGGAGTACGAGGCCGCGAGGGATAGGGAATTGGGAGTAACGACCACGGCGACGGGGGGACGGGGGGAGCGCGCGAATGGCGACGACGACGACATGGACCCGTCGACGACGTCGTCCATGTCGTCGCGGTATTACTACAACGACGGCAGTAGCAGCCTCGCGGCGGTGGCGACGAAGGTTGGAGAGATAGCGAGCGCCGTCGCCAGGGGCGCGTTCAAGGGTCCGGACGGCGGCGGCGTCGTCGGTCCCGGCGGCGCGGGGATCGTCGGTCGAGCGGGCTTCCCCCCCGCGATGAATACGAGCATGCCCACGATGATGCGCGGGCTGCTCCAGCCCGTCGGGAGCGAGGCCCACCGGGCGGGGTATCTATGGCACGAGGGACCCCGATGCGTCGTGGACGGTGGCGCGGACGGGGGCGGCCGCGGCATCTCCGCGACCGCGACGACGGGGGGCGGGGTCCGATGGGCGGCGCAGACGACGTCGGGGGGAGAGAGGGCGCCCATGTCGCGGCCGCAGCCGCGGTCGTTGGGCGTAGCCACAGAAAAGGTCACTCCATCGCCGACGTTGCCGATTGGGATCGTCAACGGCAATAGGGAAGAGGAGGCGAACGAGGAGGATAAGTTGAAAAAGGAGGGAGATGAGGAGGTTGAATGCGGGGATGGAGATGATGATTCTCCCGTGACGTCGGAGAACGTCGCCCTCTTTGCGGGGTTAGGTGGAGAACCGACGAAAATGCCGCCACTGGGCACACCGTACCCAGTCTCGCCCAACCCTGCAAAACACGTCCTCGGGAACGAGAAGGGCACGCCCGATAGCGTCATACGTCCGACCGTATTGACCTACCGGGGAGGAGAGAAGGATTTTGCGCCGTGTCATTCACGCCGGAGCGAGGAGGCATGCGACGTTTCTCCCCCCTCGCTGTATCGGTCGCCGTCTTTGTTAACGGCCGCGTCGGGATGCGTCGACAATGGAAAGGGTCCATCATCTACCCCAAGGGACGAAAAGCGCACGGCGATCGAGGTCGACGATGATTGTCACAACGACCGTCAAGGAGGTGATGCACGAGTGGAGCCCGCGACCTCAGGTGGGGACGGAGGCGCGAGCCTGCAATCTTCACGCTCCCCGACCACGTCGAAGACATCGATGTCCACGGCCATCTCGGCCTCTTCCATGGGGACAACAGTGGTGACATCGGCGCCTCCGATGATCCAGAATGGGACTCTAGCGGCGGCNGGCCTCTTCCATGGGGACAACAGTGGTGACATCGGCGCCTCCGATGATCCAGAATGGGACTCTAGCGGCGGCTTCGGCCCTAATGACACTGTTCGGCAAGGAGAGGGGCAGCCCGCCTCATGGTTGATCATCGGTCGATACCTTTACCATTGTCTAAATTTCGCTCTGGTGCGTTGGAAACCAAATGTTGAATCGGCCCCGGTTATAACAGCTCAACAAGTGGTTTCAGTCATATCGACGGTGAGTTCATAACAGTGAGTTCATGCATGTCTCTATCCGTGGCCCCACGCAGCGGATGATGCATCTGGTGAGAATCTCGAGACTTCGTAAATGCGTCGATGTTTGGGGTTCGTTCAGGCGTGGGCGTTTTGACCTACTAATAGAACATGCGGCGATGAGCTTCTTTCGACGTTCTGATATCGTACCTCTGTTGCTGTTTCGTAACAGCATTTGCAACGTTCTCTTACAGATAACGAAGCAAGGATGAATAATGGGAAGTCAGTGGCCATATGACGTGCCAAAAACTGCTCCATTGGCTCGAATGCATCCATGAGTGGATAAGGATGCCCGAATAGCGGCCATCTATCGCCCAAGTGCGGTTGCTCTGCCCCAAGTGGCGGAAAAGAAAGACAAAAGTTCGTCTGCCCTTCGACAATGTAATAGAATTAGGTATAGATCTGGGTAATTTTATAAGATAACGTTTAATGTTTGCAACAGCTGAGACCCGACTCTCTTTCGTATAGAAAGTAGATGTTAATAAAGCAGTGAGTAAAATAGCCTTGCCAAGATAATTCAATCAAAGACAGTTTCGTACAATGTAGTGTAGCTCATTCGTTGCCCGGAAAATTAAGCCCAAAAGTTTGAACTATGATTTTGTGGTCAATTCTTTGTTGCTGTTTTTCTCGCATATATGATACCATGCCACATTCTCCATCATGGCGAACCCCTTCGCGTCGATCTGCATCAATGCACCTTGTGGCAGTCCCTCGGGGGCCTCTTTCTCGCCGTTCATCGATTTCTCAAACACCCTCGCGGGCAGTGCTCATGCCGTTATTGCATCAAATATGAAATATTGTAGTGTGATATGATGGCTTCAAATGCGAGTTACCGCACCCTATGAGCTTGCATCGTTCGGCCTTGTACCTGAACGATGCGACACATCATGACGCTTCATTGACGAGGTTAACGAAATAGTAGCAAGTTAAATTCACCGTAACGCCATTGGCTTTGCGGATATTGCTGCCGCCGTAGTACAGCGGATCGGCTCATGGTTGTTGTATTCCATCTCCAAAAAATAAACGACAAAAAAGAAAAATTGACGTAGGAATTAGTATGGTGCGTCAAATCCGTCTTTCCACCCGATGTGCCACCACCATGGCAGCCGAGATACCGCTTCGCGGCCTACTCCATGGACGACGCGACACCCCGACTTCTCATCTACTTCCAATACGACGACCCAAGAGCATGGACTGTCCATGGACGTCCATCGTGTCTCCATTAGCCACTGGCATGACGATCGCGATGACATATTCAGATGCAGTCCGATCGTCGACGCGCCCCACCCGACGACGCTCCCACATTCGTCGTCTGCCATCGACACAACCCACGCCATTTGCACGTCCAGTATTTGTGCGCGCACACCGACGAGGGAATTGGCGCTGGCAGGCCCTACTCCACAGATTGGAATCGACATCATCAAAAACAATTGTCACGGCCCAGACCCACCCCGACGTGACATCAGTCACTGGTTGCCTTTT
>JALLBA010001975.1:0-11415 GCA_036939675.1 Cyclostephanos invisitatus
CTCTGGTTAGGTTTCCAGATGAGCATAAGATGAGGGAATATGCTGATATGGTGCAACTAAGAGAGCCCGAAGTTGACGACATCATTGGATTCATGGATGGCGTTCTTTTTCCTCTGAATGCACAGATGAGTGGATTGAGCAGAATGCTTTTTATTGTGGATATGATTGTGACACAACGGTTAATAATGTGTTTGTTGGTCCAGATGGTAAGGCATTGTTTGCTGCCATCAATTTTCCTGGGAGTTGGGCGGATGGTGCGTTGACGGCGCGTTTTTTGGCTCATATTAAAACACGCATCAGTTCGTTTAAAATATGAGTTGATCATACTTTCCGCAAAGTGGGAATGCTTACGGAACCCTTGTAGGGCCGCTACACCGTGACGTGCGAGATTTCTATCTCCACATTAGCAACATTCATACTTTGCTACGTCAAGCAAGCGAGTGGGGTATGAGAGGGTTGCAAGGTACGTTTCCTCGATGCAAGAAACGTTTGCCAAGCGATTCCGAGCAACGTAGATTGGTAATAGAATCAATTATTTTGATCCATAATTTTTGATCGGCATATGTTGGCCGGAGCCAAATTGCGACTGTGTTTGATCCTGAATATGTCCGGATCGAACATCTGCAAGGCTACGATCGAACCGCACAGTACTATTTTAGAGAGGACAACGGGAATGGCAGTGGTAGTGATAACGAGTACAATCACAAATACTTAATCGGCTGCTGCTGCTGCTGCTGCTGCTGCTGCTGCTGCTGCTGCTGTAACCATCAGAAGTGCCAGGGCCTGCCTTTCCACCATGATCGTCATGTCCTTCAAGCGCCGCTAAAGTGGCTGCCTTCTTTGCTCTCTTCTTCACCCTTTTCTTCTTTTGTCTCTTCTTCTTTTTGCGTCATTCCTCTTTGCGATCCTCCTTTTCATGCCTTTCCATCCTCTTATCCATCGAATCCAGTTGTCACATCTATAAAATATTCATCCTCTTAGCCACATTTGCGTCCCCCCCTTCGTTGGTGTTTGTAGCAAGCGAATCAATTAGCTTCGCAATAGAACCTGCAATTGAAGTGTGATCTTTATTTTTATTCGATGAGTTCTTTGTTTTCTGATTCTTCGATGAACTGCTGTTACGTGATACAGGCCTTGCGGCTGCGGTAAGTGATGGAGGCCTAGATGTGGTTGTTTCTGTCGGTGGATCCATTATGACCAATTTGATCCCAGCCAATTCATCATCCTCATCATCGTTGTTTTTGCCGGTGGTGGCCTCAACAGGGGGGGGGGTACGTCCAAAGGAGGGAGGTCTGACGGGGCTTCATCCCCCCTTGCAACCTCGGCGGAATAATCATCGAAGGACGTGTACAATTGGCGCTCGACCTTCATCTTCGCTGCCTGAACTGTAGCCGTCGTCCTTTGAACCCATATCCCCATCAGGTGAGAGGCCAAGCATACCCGAATGGGTCTTATCCAAAATCGATCTCGCGATTGCAATGCACTTGTGGATCCTCTCACCTTTCTGCCCAGTTCCTCCGGTGGGCTTCTTCATCCCATTGCACAAGACTCTGACCCAATGCTTCTTCAGGTCGTCCGTATCACGAAGAATGTCCTCCTTGGCTGATGCCATATAAGCAGCAGCAACTTGGTCCCAACAATACTGACCATTAGGCAATATCCCAGCAATTATATTGATGAGGACCTCATTCTTGTAGTTCTTGGCACCCCTCGGGCGCCCACCCGACTTGTTTGTGCCAGCCATCTTACCAAAATAATGGAAGAAATTGGCAAAAGATGGAGCCGCGCAGTGATCGGAATAAGAGTCAGATAAGAGGCGGTATGTGTCTGACACTGTGCTCAAAGGGACGGTGGCATTATTGCGTTGAGGCTTCGTGATGGCTTCGGCGGAAAGGGCCGAAGAACAAGTTTGTGGAGGTGTTCTAAATATTTTGACTGGCCTAAAATTTAGAATCCATGTCCACCCCCCCCCGCTAATTTTTTTTTATTTTGTAAATAGACCGGATTTAGAACACGTTTAGCCCGGTCTAAATCAGGGCTAAACCATTTAGACGAATTTTGGGAGTCACCCACTACGATATCTGAGTTTTGGACCCCAAAATCGAAATCGAGTCTCGAGTTCAAAGGCGTCACGGACTCTCCCCAAGAAAGCGCAAGCGCCGGTCCATCATGGAGATTTATGACTGTCTTGGTCCCCATTACTTCCGCCATGCATATCTAATGACCTACAATTCCTTCTGGATTTTGCATTGCAAGACCTTTTACCTTATCCGGCATTACACTGTTCTAGCAATACGCAGGAAGAAAAAAAAGCAGCGCAGCAACTATTGGTTGGGGGTGTCCCTCCCCCAACCCCAAACGGACAGATTTTTACCAGTGTGAGACTAGGGTGCGCGCTTAGATATTTTGCTGGTGGGTGCCCACTTGACATCATGGTTAATTTTGGAATAGGTTACACTGATGTTTTTGTGTCTGTCTGGAGTGTTGTGATAGCCATAAATCGCCTCCCGGAATTTTACATTTTATACCCCGCGTGTCACGAGAAGCAACGAGAGATTGCAGCATCTTTTTGTGGAGCAAGTAGTGTTGGATTTGATAATTTCGCTGGTGCCATTGATTGTATTCTTATCTGGACGCACAAGCCAACAGAGAAGGATGCAGGAGATGACATTGGTTGTAAGTCATTCCTGTGTGCACGCAAGGCAAAATTTGGCTTAAACATGCAAGCCGTGTCCGATAAACGTGGACAAATTCTCGACCTATCTATCAAGTGTGACGGTTCATCTTCTGATTGCCTGGCTTTTGAAGCCAGCAACCTATATGGTTGATTGTCAAGGGGTCTGTTGGCGCCAGGGCTAGTTTTGTTTGGCGATTACGCCTACATTAATTCGTCATTCATGGCAACGCCGTTTCCTAATGTGTCATCTGGGAATAAAGATGATTTCAATTTTTTTCACTCTCAACTTCGGATCCGTGTTGAATGCTCATTCGGCATGTTGGTCCATCGTTGGGGTATACTGCGCTCTGTGATTCCTATGGGCATTACAATACAGAAAACTGTGGCATTGGTGAATGCACTTGCTAAGCTGCATTACTACTGTATTGATCGGGATGACGGCACTGATAGAGTATTTGAAGCAACAGCAGAAGATTTAGCACACATAACGACATCTGAGGCGGGCTATGTCTTGATGGAGAGGGTTGATGCATGCGATGTCGAATTGCCACTTCAGTTGATTGATGCTGGTCACCATTTCGACGATATTCCTGAGAATCAGAGATGAGTCACCAGACGACAGTCTAATATTATCTTGACACATACATTATTACTCCGCAAAGTTGTTGAATCAGACATGACTAGGCCAATGATTAAGCGAAGGACGAAGTAACATTTATGCTACGTGATTTATTCTGACTCTCTCAACGTCGCAATGCAGACTGAGATGTCCTGCTGCTACGCTGCGGTGTACTTGTAATGCTAATCAATTCATGCTCTCTTTTGCTTAACCTGATTTCAATCTTTGCAATATTGGCATCGATGACTTGTGCTGCAGCACTGTTATCCATGTGATTCAACTTCGCTAGCACAAGCTGCATTTGTCGAGACTCGAGTGATTCTATGTTATTACGGAGACTCTGCACATTGCTACTCTCTGGAGTGATCAGCGCCACCCTTTCACTTGACATACTCAGCTCTTTCAAACTATCCCCCAAATTGTTTAGTCCCTTTGCTGTATCGGCTGGCTTGTTTTTGGAAGTGTACTTCTTGCTTGATGCAGTGCTGCTTAGGATTCCCTCAGTGTTGTTGGTACTGCCTTCTGAGCGATCGTCAAAGATGCAGGACGGTACATCCCCGGCCCCGTATCCTGAGGACTGCTTACCATTCAATATCTGAAAGGAGGATCTTAAAAGACCGTGCTTCTCAAGCATGTGCCATGCATAAAGAACATATGAGTGGTTGTATTCAAAAAATGAATGGCGATTACTTAACCTGGTACGGTTGCGACCAAACATTGAACCAAATTTTTCATGACCCTCTCGATAGCCACCCTCGTCCTCTTCATTGCCATCATCGTCATCCTCACCCCGATCATATGCGCCATCTCCCGTTCCACTTAACTCCCAGTTTGCGATGCCACGCTTCTTAATAACCATCATCCCCTGGAAACGCCGCTCAATATACTCGGGTGACGCTTCATGCATGGACGCAACTTTCTCATAGCCAAGGTCAATTTCTTCAACGTAATCTCTGCGTAGATCACTCACTATCTCTGTGACGGGATTGAAACCTGGGTCATTCCACCAGTCCGACATCATCTCCCAAACAGTGAGAGGTCGCTTTTCAATTGAGTTGTGGCCGTCCACTGCATGACGGCCTGGATCAATATCCCTGCGCGTGCATGAGAAAGGCCCTCTTTGCATCATCATTATGCACTAAAGCTTCAACCACTCGTAGCATAGGTATCTTCCCCTCCAATCATCCAAGGATTCTTCATTAGTCTTCCTGGCTGCATTAGCTCGAGTATGAAGCATTTTATGCTGGTCTGTCATCTTAGTTAAATATTCAACATAATAAAATTCCATTACAGGATTCTGATTGAGCCCATCCATCAACTTTGGTGTCTTCCATGATATGGGGCATGGTCCTGTCTTGTCACCAGCAAACGGTGCTAAGTATGTTTCCCAGAGCCAAACAACTTCATTGCAGAGGTCTGGGTTTAAGGGTTTGATTGTGTTCTGGTTTTTCATAGAGATCCACGGCTCCTGTGTAATATCAATGATAGGCTGCTTTTGATCATTCACCAAACCAATGCACATTGCTACAAGAACCTTCGTAGACTGATTTTTTTCTTCTAAATAATCCTCTGAGGTGGCACAGGGAGATGGGAAAGGGAAAGGGGATCTGGAACTATTGGGGGCACGGGCCACCATGTTCACAGGCGGCGGCTCGAGTTCGACTAACGCTGTCTCTATATTAATGAGGGCACGGGCCACCACAGACAAGGTCGAATCAGGTTCAGGCTCGGACGGCGGCTCGTGTTCAACTGACGCCCTCTCCATGTTTATGAGGGCACGGGCCACCACAGACAAGGGTGGTTCAGGTTCGACCGACACCCCCTTCTCTATATTACTAATGGGACGGGCCACAACAGGCCAGGATGGCGGCTCAGCTGGGGCCGGGGCAGCCTCCTTCTCCATATTAGAAGGGGTGGCTCTCACGGGCGCGGGGGGCGGCTCAACGGGGGTCATCGTGTCCTTCTTCTGTCGCTTAGTTCTCACTGATGGCATGGTGGGGGGGGGTAGGATTGAGGGGGTACGATTTTTTTGTGAGCCGGGCCTTTTCAAAATGCCCGGCTCACCAGTCAGAATTGTAGGGCTCATAATCTGCTCCATGGGTAGGATATCCTACCCCGAAACTCAGAAACTCGGATTTCGAAGCCCCCTGTAAACAGGGCCTAACACTCAACACCTAAATACACCCAAGAGATTTATACATAATTCCTTCAAAACCCATACATGATTTCTATCATACCATCTCATCATGTAGATCGCTGTTTTGTGGTCATTTTGGTGTGTGATAGTCCGGGGTGCGCCATATTTTTCACTCGGAACCATCGTCCGAGCCTGTCAAGTGGCGCGCCCCCCCCAAAAAATCGACCGCATGACTATGTGTTAGAATTCAATTATCTTTGCGACAATGAACTAAATCATCCAGCACCCCCTAGATAATCAATCCTTAACATGTCTACAAAGGATAGTGACTTTAAGAGGAAGGTGGAACAGGCTGCGAAGATCCAACTGGGTGCTTCTTTCCTGAAGATTCCGCAGGCGATCGCGCGGCCAGTTTTACAGATGAGGACTCCAAGAGTACTGCAAAGCAGAGCAGGTCCGTCGGGCATGGGATGCTATGCAAAATTCGACGCAGACGAACAAAACGTTGGCCATAAACACTGTCACTGTTCCATCCCGCTACTCGCCCGCCGCCGATTCGTCAGTTTCTACGTTAACATCAACATCGGTTCCTGCAGGATGAGCAGCGGTGTTGCCGGTGCTTCCCGAGGGGGTGGAGGATATTGTCCCAGCTCCTCCCGTACTCGAAAAGGTTCGCTTGATGGTTGGCGCCTCGATTAAGGTCATTCGAATCAAAAAGAAAACTGAGCAGTGGAAGAGCAATGCGTTGAACGCTGCAACTCTGATGTATCATACGGAGCTGCAGAAGAAGGCAGTGGATGGTGAGAAATGAGTATGACTTCGAACAGCTCATGAAGGAAAAGAAGAAGCCGCTCAAGGCGATGGAGGTGGACGCGGAGGCGTGAGCTGTGTTGGTGAAGAGGAGCTTTACCATCCAAACCTTCGCATTTGACAGCTTAAATAAGACAGAGTTGGATTGTTTGCTTCGTTGGCAAGGGATGGTACCCGGGGCCAAGATGCTTAAGGAGATGAAGGTCTCAAAATAGAAACGTATATTCGAATCGAATCCTAACCCGCCACCGAGGGACTTGTGTACAGCAGAGAATGAAGAACGTTTGCAGAGTTTGAAAGAGATGGAGATATCCTTGGACGATACTGCCGTCGGGAGGAAGAAGATTGTACTGGAGCAGCAGCTAAATGCTGCAACGTTGAGCATGTCACCGACAAAGTGGAACGAGTTATTGGAGATTCGAAAGCGAAAATGGGGCAAGGAGGGGGTTGTCAGGGCCACTGAGGAGGTTATTGGGGGCACCGAGTGAGTCTAGAGTTAAAAGATAAAATCTAACAAATTACATGGCCTGTGGTGTATCATATGCTGTGCCTCAATATGTAGGAATCAAGCCAATCCGAGCGCATCGAACATCACCCGTACCCTATAGAGAACGTCAGCGCGCTTGGTTTCATTAGGTGTTGCATTACCTAGCCGATAGGAGTGATTTCCGACGGCTACCATGGTCGCTCGGAAATAGCCCTCCCGAATCTGTCTGAGCGGGAAAGTAAAAAACAAACAATTTAGCGAGTATGGCCTTAGAGCGTATCTAGGTGGATATTACTTAAATATCGCTAAAACGAGTTTTTCATTTTTAACAGACAAATTAGGGGTTAAACTCGTACCGTAGAAGAAAACATGGCTGAAACATTGGCCCATGACATGTATTATCATAATCGGGTAGCTAATTGCCGGGCCGGCACGCAAAAGTTTTTAACTGGTTCCTATGTAGAATGACATATACAACTCAAAACACAAAGCACAACGGTGTGCCCAATCACGACATCACCATGACTAAGTGCGGAAAATTCATCGAACCGAATGTGACGGGCGTGATCGGAGTATTAGGTATCGCCGGATTCATCATGTAAATAGGAGTACATATATCTTATTAGGGAGGTAATCCAGAATGCCTGTACATAGACCTTCTCCCTCTCCCAGTGCCTCGCCATCCTTTTTTCTATCCAAAATACCTCGTCTGCCAATGTGACAGTCACATTGCCTGCATTTTCTTGTAATTCCATCCATAATACCTCACCTACTGAAAGTATTAATCCATAATACATCACTTATGATTTTAACCCGTTCCCAGTACATCACCTTAAAAATGTTTCATCCATAATACCTCACCCTTATACTTTTGTCATCCAAAATGTCTCACCTGTTGTACTGTGGCAGGTTCAGTGCCATGTTTTCTCGTAATAAGCATCCATAATGCCTCGGCTTATAGATTATTTCCTGTCCTCTTCCTCAGCCTCACTGTCCTCTTTCCCCTTCTTTATAATTTGTTGCAACGAGGCTAGGCTGAAGAGCCTTGGATTAGGGAATAAAGGGGGGGGGACACAGTTCAAAGGCGTGCAAGTCCGACGGTTTATATTATCCCGATGATGACGATTTTAAGGTTGATATATTCAATGAAGATTACAATGATAAGTATTGTTCTTCCATTCCCTCAGAAGCCACCTGTGATTGCAATCGTAACCGGATTATGGGAGGACCCCAGCTTCCCAAAAATGCCTCAAGGGCAGATTATCGTCACTATAAGGCAGAATGCAAGGCATACACCGATGCCACTCGTCGCAAGCTAATGCAAAATTTGTCCACTATCGACATGAACTCTGTGCCACAGAAGGTACACAACACGGCATACATTGGGGATCAATCTCCGCACATCCATTTAATGAGCAGGGTCACACATTTCCTGATAAGGAAACACTGATGATCCGTGTTGCAGAAGAGGCAAACTATTGAAATATCAAGGTTAAGGTTCTCAAAAGCTGCAAGATGCAGTATGAGGTTGCAGGTGACAAGTTCTACGTTGAGGCATCGCATCGCTTGTATGAGGGATAGAAGGATATCACTTGTTTTTGTAGGGAGAATGATGACTCGCTTGTTATTCCGGAGTGAGGGATGTACATTGCTGAGAAATCCTTGCGCAATCCCTTCACTGGAAAATGGATAGGCCATATCCTTCGAACGCATCTGGAGACATGCCCTGGAATGTCCTTTGTTCACATGCAGAGCTTAATTGAAAATCATGCTATTCCGAATTTGCTCACGGATAACATCCTACAGGAGGTGAGGGACACTGCCAAGTTTAATTTGTTTGGTGACACGGACGATAACATCAAGTACTGTGAGGCAATAAAAGATGCAATTATTGCAATGGGCCATACTTGCGAGCTACTTTTTGCGAACTGACGTGATGTGATCCGTAAGCTTCAAATGACGGTACTTAGGGAGGAGCTCAAGTGCAGGGAGGCAAGCAATGAACCAGCACTTGAAAAGAAGACGGCGACTCAAAAATTCCTAGAAGATTGGACCATTGAGCACGAGGTAGCCCTCACACATCAATTGGGTATGGAGGATGGTCCTCCATTGAAGTTCCTTACTGGAATACTCATCGCTACGTCCACATCGAAGAAAAAAAGTTCCATTTCTCGAAGCGGTTATTCAGGCAGATGGAGCGCACATGTCTGTCGGTAAATACACCCTGCAAACGGTAGCATGGCTCCTTTGGGAATTGCAATCCTGTTTGGTAACAAAGATACAACGAACTTTTGGACATTCATCAAGTCAGTCCACCCAATTGTGAATCAGCCTACCAAAACTGTCATCACTGATCAAGACAAAGGTTCTCTGGCATCAATTAGGCAGATATGTCCGGATGCAGGTATATTTCACTGTGCCTTTCATCGTCGGCAATACATCAAGAAGAAATTTGGAGGCGGGGAGGGAAATACACCACTCACATGTATTTGAATGTATAACATCCTGGTGAAATGCAGCTCCGTCACTGCGATTCGGTTTCTTAAACAGAAGTATGAGGTGCAAATGAAGCCTGCTCACTTAGCCTATCTGAGTGCTCTCAAAGACGACCAGCAGTACCCGGCGGCGCACTGCGACATGGCGCACGATGTCTGTATGCACGGTAAGACTGCTTCGAGTGGTGTCGAAAGCATGAATCAAGCCAACGATAATGTGCGAGCAAGAACAGCTGTGGATAAGCTAAATGCTGCACTCATTCTCTTGAAGAAGGAGGGCATTTGATATGAACGGGCTCAATCAGACGCTCACAAGAAATCAAGGCGGTCTGACTCTCACCTTATGCCTAAGGGCATGACTATTATGGAAGAGATCTTTGCCAAATGTGACCCTTCGATCTACCGTGTCCAGATGACAGATTTTCCAGACTACAACCGGTTTGTTGTTTCAAAGAAGTCTGCAGAAAGGAGGGAGTACATTGTTACGATCCCAAAGGTGGGGATGGATCATGGTTCTCAGTTTGGAAGTTGTTCTTGTGGATTCCCGATGAAGGAAGGCATCCCATGTGATCACATGGTCGCAATAACTAAGGCTGGATGAATCCAGAACTTGTATAGGGTAGAACTTATACCATTCTGGCATACCCGTGCTCAGTGGCAATTGCAGTTTCCCAAGGATGAAGAATACAAGGCGGATATTTCCTGGGCGAATATCACGAAAACAGTGGTCGCAAATGAACAGATTAGGTACTGTCCTACCTGGTCCGCTCCCAAAAAGAAGGGTTGTCCAAAGAATAGTAACGTACTGAAATCGGGAATCTCAGATCACATCAAGCAGGGGGGAGCAAAGAGGAGTCGCCAAAAAGTCTATGTACCACAAACTGTCATCGAAGTGGTAAACTAGGCCGACACCTGTATTCAAGTCATTGAGGAATTGGAACTAAAGAAAGAGGATACAAAGGACTGTGTCATAGGGAGTGTGTAGTATTGTCACGTCATAGGAAGCATGTAGGACGTTCACGTTTAGGTTTAGTAAACTTGTCTACGTTATTCTATTGATTTTGTCTACAAAGCTGTAATCAAACTTGTTCCCTGTTTTCCTTTATGGCGATTGCCCTTATACTGGCATTTTCTTTAGTTTGTCAATCTTATCTTTCAGTGCAGCGACTTTCTGATCAACATCATTTTTCTTCCAGGCAGACCACTCATTAAATTTTGAGTACGGATTGTTACAATTGGGACTACTGGTCATCCTCTGCAGGATCATTAAATCATTCTCTAAATTGGCGCAAAGTGACTTAATCTCATGGTCCAGTTTAGCAATTTCCTTCAAATTGTCCAAATGAATGTTCGAGTCATCAACGTTGCCGCTCTTTCCTGTAGTATTGTCCTCATCATCATCGTCGTCATCATCCTCATCATCTTTGTCCAAATAAAAATTAACGTCATCAGAATCGTGTTCCTCCGATTCTTCACCGGATTCAGAAACAGCATCAGCACTGACGTTGAAGTCTTCTGGATCCCATTGCTCTTCCTCCTCGACGGTAAGACTGACTTCTTTACAATGACGCTCAATCTGGTTGTGATATAAATGCATGATTCCTGTGGCAACAGTTTTCCGTGCTTGTTGAAATAAAAGGTTCCATACCCCTCGACGACATCGGTGGACATTTCATATATCTTCTGAATGCGGCGACGCAAGAATCCGACGAAATTTGGTGGCACGACTCTCATTGTGCTCACGCTGCATGGGAGAAGGAAGAGGCGCCATTGCAGCAGATTCAGGGGGGATGTGGAACAACAATTTTGCAATATCAGGATGGTCATCCCCCTTAGCGGGGGGAGTGGTGACCAGATCTGTCATTGCCATTGCACAAGTCCTGATCATCCTGTACATTACACCGTGATTTTGTTGGACCGGTAGCAGGTACGCATTGCATGATTTTGTTGGTTCACAGGTAGCATACAAGGTTTGACTGGTTGCTATTCTCTGTACACTGTTTACTATGTCATTTGTAATAACAACCAAATGAACTCACACCCACAGCTCACACAGCCCTGATTCTACACATTGATTTCATCTATTTACCACTTGGTAAGTGTCCTAAGCGCTTTTGTAGCTTGGGATGAAATATTTAACTAGCGCTTCTGCTGTAGAGAGGGAGCGTGGATGTTAAAGAAATCTCGAAA
>JALLBA010001990.1:0-10416 GCA_036939675.1 Cyclostephanos invisitatus
GAAACTTACTGCTCGGGGCGCCCAGGAACGTCGTCCGAGGAAGAGATCGTTCTCTTGGGACGATCGGCTTGCACGGGACGGCGCCCGAATGCACACGGGCAGCAAATCTCCCTATAGCTCTAGAGCCGAGAGATATCTTACGGGAGACGAATTGCTCGCCCACGCCCCGCCCCGAATATGCGAAACGGTCCCGTCGACGGAGGGCAAAAAGACAGTGTCATGATCGCTCGTACTCCCCCACCAACGACGACGGGCTCGTCCGCGGCGAGGAAGCGAGGCTGGCCCGTACTACTCGCGTCCGCATCGTCGAGGTTGACGACATCGTTATTCGCAGCGTCTCGTGGGGACAATGCCCCGTCGACGCCGTCGTTATCCTTCCACAATACCGATCATTCCACCTCCTCCGCCGCCGTTCGACACGTCACGACCCCCCCGTCATTTGCGGCAACAGTATCCCCGTTCATGCATCGAGTTGCATTTCCGCCCCTCGCGACGGGCGGCGATGACGAATATGATATCGCAAGGCATACGCTGGGGACGGTGCCCGAGGGGGGACACTCATACGACGACGACGACGACGACGACGACGATGATCCGCTCACCCAATCCACCGATGCCACCGGCTCCCGGGACCATTGGGATGACGATTGCCACGACGACGGCTCGGCGTTATGGGCGGACGATTCATGCTCGGTGGGACGATGCCAGGACGAGACTGACGGACCGGGGGATGTCATGGTCGGGACCACGGTGGCATATCGCTCGGGATGCGGGTCGGCGAATGGTCATTGGTTTTCGGGGGGAGGGGGATTTCGCATGCCCCTCGACGACGACGATTGTACGCCCCCGTCGAAACGCCCCCGTATCATGGACGATGGTGCGCGGCAGCGAGATCGCGGTTCGCTCCAACCCGATGACGACGCGGAAATGACGTCGGGAAATGGGACGAATATCGGCGGCGGGCAGCACGACGGTAGGATGGCCGATTCGAAGGACCCACCGCCTGGCCGCTGCCACGTGTGTTCCCCGGAGACGCCCGATACCGATCATGCCTTCGTCGCCGCCACCGCGCCGTCGTCGTCCTCGTTCGTATGTCCCGAAACGTATCAACCGCCGCCGCCGCGGCGTAGTAGTCATTCCCTACTCGCATACTTCCAACCGACCAGGAGGCATGTCCGGCACCATCACCCCAACGATCATCCCCTTCCCCCGTTTCAAAATGCCAGGTCGTCATCGTCGAATCATCATCCGATGAAATTACAACAACCGTCGGACCCATCATTATCGCCGTGTCGGTATTGCGATAGGCCAACGTGCGCATCGTGCGCGAGGACGTGCGAGTTGTGTCAACACGAATTCCGCATCTTCTGCACCAAGGTGAATTACGATTGCGGCATCGTGGAACGGGTGTTTTGCTTCGAATGCGACGAGCGATGCGGGGATATACGGAGGGACGTCGCGGACTGCGACATGATGGATCTGTTAGCGTATAATCATAACGCAGCAATAATATGCATATCTATATATATACACATAATATGGCCCTACTTCATTTGTTACGGCTCATGCATGAAAAGATTTGGATTGTGGTAAATATGGCCTATTAGAGGGGTATGGCTGTATTTTGATCAGGTCATAACAAAAATATTGCGAGTGTGGCTACCAATTTGTGCACACATATTATTACGCCCGATCCATCGCAGTAGCGATCGCCGCCGGTTCTCTGCCTCGTTGAAATAATGACAAGTACATCAAACAGTCACCACGGGATGCCTATTCGGCATCGAGGTTAGAAAGACACCGCTCAAAAAAATGTCGCCACATATTTTACAGTTTGCACATCTCGATAATAGATTCGCACATCTACCACCCTACAGTTTGCTGCCACCGACAAGGGGAGCAGTCCCATCCTTCGCCGGATGTCCGTAAATTCGCACCCTCGACAGGCCGCCGTCCGGGGTTATGCTAGCCCGCACGTGCGTCACGGCCATGTGCGAGTTGACGACGTATTCGCCCGCATACTCGTGCTCCGCGTGTGCGGTAAGTCGAGTCCGCCTCAACAATGGGAACCACTCGATCCCTCCCCCCCTACTACTAGATCCCCCGTCCTTCCCCGAGGCCGATTCGCATACTCTTTCGTCCGCAGACGATACCACCTCGGGATCGACGTAACAGCCGTCGATTGCCACGCTCTCCGGATAATTCCCCTTGAAGTGACGCGTGTCTACGATGATGCGATCGACGCCTCCTCCCCCTCCCCCCCCTCCTCCGACGGCACCGCCCAGACCGAGTTTGATCACGCTTCAATCCGATAGCGTCGTGTCCTGCAATCCGGTATTCGCATCCCTCGTGACAACGTGCGGACGATCGGGATGACGCGCCGTCTCCCACCCGTCGTTCATGCTCGTTCCAAGTTCGGGACGAAACAGTTCCGACGGCATGCCGTAGTGCGCATTGGAGCAGGCGAGGCCGATTCCCCCGTTGAGTTCGGAGGATAGCTCCGGACGAGGATGATGACGCATGCTCGGGAGGGGTGACGGGGCATCGCGGGAGGAGAGGGGGGGGGGACGCCTCGTCGTGATAGACGATAATTCGTCCGACGCCCCCCCCCCCCCCGGGACGGTCGTAGTCTTCGTCGACGTCCTCCTCCCGACCGATCGTCCGTACGCCCTAATCCTCGCCACCCCGCCGTCGGGGAAGTAATTCAACCGTAGGTCGATCATATGTCATATGTGACGTCGCCTCCGTCGATATCGCGAACGAGTGTTGACGCGTGCCGTCGTATCCGGGCATGAGCGGCACGATGGGGAGTATCGTTATCCAATCGTCCCCAACTCCACCACCGCGCCGTGGGCAGCATGAAACGATCATTATTGGCGACACGGGCGGGGGGGGGCGACGACAGCATTGACGAGAGGGAGTTGCTGCCCGTGTGCATTCGGGCGCCGTCCCGTGCAAGCCGATCGTCCCTAGAGAACGATCTCTTCCTCGGACGACGTTCCTGGGCGCCCCGAGCAGTAAGTTTCACTTGTTTGCCCTCCTTCGTGCGACCTGCCCCCCTGACAATGTGATTTGGGGATGATGGCATGGCGTCGACGACGGTGTTTTTTATGACGTCTCGCGGCGGCTGTGGCGAGGCCGGAGAGCGGCGCCGAGGGGGGGGGATGGTCGACGTGGTCGTGAGGGAGCGACTGTACGAAGGGCGTCGACTCCGGACGATAGGTGGCGGCGGGGGAGGTCGTCGGATCCGACGGCGGCGGCGATAATATAGTAGACTTTTTGGTAAGCCATTTTTTGTGATTCAACAATAAACATGATATTATGATATGATCGACTAAATAATGAACACGTAGACCCTACGTGTTAACCCCCTAAAAACTTAGTCAGCCCTCCCTTCGCCCTGCCATTCGCCTGGGCCGATGGGCAGGGGATCTGCCAATGCTCCCATTGCAGCATCGACGGCGGTGGATTCGGCATCATCCATCTCCTCAAATTTTCAAATCATAGCAGCTCTCTCCTCCCGGCTGAAATGGCCTGCCGCTGCCTCCAGTTCTCTCTTCTTCAGTGCCACCTCGTGTCCAAACATAGTATCCTTGATCCCGGTCATCCGACTGAAGAGCAACGAGCCGTTGCTCATCCTCATCCATCCACCTGTGATAAGGTGGAGGCATTGAAGGATTCGTATGCAATGCAAAGATTGCAGTAGTGAAGTTTGGGAATATACCCCTTTGGTCCTCTTGCAATGGCAATGTTCCAATGTTTCCATCCACCACTTTTTGTTGGATCATTTGCCTACTTAATTCCACCCCCGTCTCATTCTTGATCAGGATGATGACAGTTTGGGCGGACATCCCATCTTGCTTCTGCCGCTCATGACCATACATTATGGTTGCGCGTTTGAATGCTTGATTGAATTCCCTCTTCTTCTTCACTGCTTCAGCGTGATGGACCTGTGCAGCTTTGATGGGAAGGTGGATGTGTGCAATCTTTGGCATCCGCAGCACCTGGCTCACTGCTGATACTTTACTGTACCTGGTGGGGGTGTAGTAAAACTATAATCATCATTCTTGTTGCCCTTTTGCTTCTCCAGAGGAGATGAAGGACCATGCGCTTCGTGTGACATGCTTGTTCCTGAACAGAAAGATCAGCAAGATTCATGGCATCGGATACTTCTTCGGGAACCCAACCATCGGCTCGTGCAATGTTCTTTGGCATGTTGAGAGCTTCCCTTGTTAATGTTGCACGATAATTTGGTTGCGTTGGGTGAAATAATGTGTGAGCACGAAATGGTTTTGACAAATTTTACATTTTATGTGACACGTCTACTGTAAAAATGGGACACGTGAGCAATGATGTGCATTTTCCGACCAGGGGTGTCATATATCGTTGTGACCTTAACAACCTTGCCGAAACAACTGTACACTTGAATGGGGCAGTCTAAGGTAGTCTGAATGATTTAGGGATTGATTTCTGTTGGGGGCCGGTGCGGGGTGTTTTTTTGTGATTTTGGGGCTGCGCAAAAATTCACCTAAATCTCGTATAGTTTATCGTGCCTAAATATCATAGATCAAAAATATTCTCACTAGATACAATAAATTGTTTCATTAATGGATCATAAAACTAAGTTTAATGAGAAAAAATATAGAAACAATAAATTATTATCTATGAATTAAAACGTATCTAGTAGCAGTACAGTGTACTCAATGTAATAAATTGTTATGATCCATTATTTAGTGTTGTGAGGGGCTGCACACCGACGACGATGGGTGCCTTTTTGGCCGCCATTGTTGTTGGCGGGCGGGTGATATTTTAGGTCGAGAGAAAAATACTAACTACTAGTTTAATGTTGGTGTCACTACCAGATTTCGTCAACCAGTTCCCTCGCCCAACCCCTCCAATGGGCTGCCCGTTTATCGGAACAGGTGAATTCAAAGAATACATGCCGGTGGAGTGGGTGGTGAGCGACTCTGCCACCATGGTCAGCATGTTTTCGGGAGTTTATGTGTGTTGCTGCTGTTCTTGTGACATCACGAGCTTGTCTTGTGTAAAAAAATGGTGCAAAATACCTTAAGGAAAAGATTAACTGCAATACTTGTTGAGCGTACGCTTGCACCATACCACTTAACTCCAGTACGTACTACGTACTCTTTACAGTACTGCAGTAAGCAGATTACTGCCTTTTTCTTACTTTCACCTCTTTCAAAACACCTTCACAAGGAACTCAGTAATGCTCCAATGTGTGTGTTGGACCCCCAAAATCAGACTTCTGTTACCCAATAATTGGCAACCTAGATGAAACATATCTGTCAGAACTGGAAACATCTCTTTGTAGAGCTTTGATGGAGGTTAGAACCCCAATTGTCATTATCATCCAACTATTTAGATCGTACTATATGGTAGGGATTATATTACTCATAATTCTGTTTTACTCAAGAAATAAAGCGTGACTACTATTACTATTATAGATACCACATCATAGATAGTAATGACACTAATGCTCTGTATTTCATTGCCTCGTCTGCTATGTCATTTGAACGGGGGAAGTTTTGACAGATTTTTCTGACATACAAATGAATGCACTTGACAATGACTCTCTAAAATTTTCTCATTTCTGAGCTTCTGGTGGATCAAGAGTCACTGGAGCAGAGAGCAAAAATGAGCACTCTCCTGAGTCATGAGTTTGTAGTACATGATGACAATAAGCTTATTTTTTGCCATGCTCAATATTGCTTTTTGGGGGTGATAGCCTTATCTTCAGAAACTTCATTTTATTGAGGACGAGACTTTTTATTTTATTCTTGATAGACCCCTAGCAATATCAGTCTGCTCTGGATACTTCCACTTAAAACAAAGAAAGGAGCAAATGCCGCTTCCACTTGAATATTATCTAGATACAAAAAAATATGGTAAACCTCTATTGATATGATTGCTCAGATAACACTTAAAATCTTACTTTGGATTTTTCGCTGGCTGGCATACACCCCACCGCCATCAAAAATGCAAAAAAGCCCTGTGTCGTTGGTTAATTAACGAACGAAAATCTTATCAATCTAATCTACCATTTTTATTTTTCATTAAGAATACAACGTGTATATGTTATCTGGTTTTCCAAACAGCTAGGATGGAGCCATTACTTCATTGTCATACAAATAAAGTGTTCCCACCATACCTTCGATTTTCTATGGCACTTATTTTCGATTGTATTCATCAGCTTCTTCGTTGTCAGCTGAATTGAGTTCCACAGTCATATCTCTTCAAAGTAAAAAAGTCGGCGTAAAAGTGAACGACTATATATCAGCAGTTGGCACTTCAGTCGATGCTTCACTTGGCGTGGCAGAAGGCATACTAGATGGTTCGGATGTTGAGCATGGCTCCGCGTTTTCTGGGAATGGAACTCTGGCTATTGTACCTTCAAATTCATAAAAGATTAATATTGCATCGGTCACCACAATATCGTCATGGCTCATTGTAAACGAATAAGGGAGAAAGCCACAACACTCCTCTTGATTATCAGACGGCATCACCTCAAAGACATATTCATACCCGTCAGGGATGCAAACGCTCACGCCATCGCTGCTTGTCGTGTACTTCTCCAGTTCAAGTAATGCCTGCACAGACGCAGACATAGCGGGTGAATATGTGGAAGCGTTGGGAGATGCCATCGTTTGGTTAGGCGCTGAATTGTTGAATAATATTGAAGAAGATGGTGGGGACGATGATGGCGCAAGCGATGTGTTTCTTGAATCGTCACATGGAAGGCATTTAGCAATCTCATTATCAGAGCAAGACTCCTTCAATATCCAGGTCATTGGATATGAATCTGTCCCAGTGACCTCTTCTTTCACGGTAGTGTACTCAATTGAGAGCAATTTTGTATTGACTGGACAATATGGAGCAGGAAATTGAGCAGGAATATTTAGCGTTCCTCCGTCAGAGGCGCTGGTTGCATTTTCTTTTGAAGTAGGAGATTGAGAAAGGATGTTATTGTTTTTTGCGTCATAGGCATCATCGGCACCTACAGCAATATCGGATGCGGCTTCATTTTCTGACTTATTGCCACCCAACACGATGCCAAGAGCTACCGCGATCGCAATAATGGGGAGGAGGAAAATTAAAGGGTGCACTCGTCTGTTCGTCTTTGAGTGTCTTGGCACATCTTCAATTGGTGCTATCACTGGCGATTCTCGTGATTCTTTAGATGATGGCGATGGCAGGGCAGGCGCGGATAATGTAGGCCCTGGTTCAGTACGGTTTTCTACTTCCACCAACTCATCCTCTAGTAAGTGCGTCGATTGTTTTTCGAGAGAATCCAAATGATCATCATTTGCTACCTCATCGTGACTCGTCGCGTCTTGCACAACTGGCATCACATCCGTTTTCATGATCACTTTTCCAGAATACTCAATCGTTTCTGTCATATCATCCTCAATCAAGCTTGGTCTTCCAATCTTGCCCACAATCCTTTCCTCTCCCCCCTGCACTTCTTCCTCCCCATCCGAGCTGCCCGGGTTGTCAGTTATGTCCCCTTGAGTGTTCTCCCTCGACATATTCCGAGCCGGGGCTACAAATTTATTGCCGCCTTTCCCCCCCTGAGTTTGCTCCTTCGACGTATGCCAAACCGGGACAACGAATTCGCCGGCCAATTCCTTGGCACTTTTACCTGTTGATTGCGTCGTTGCATGTACGACGTAAAGACGCGAGGGCCGGTTATGATCTCATGCCGAGAGATTCCAAAAACGCTTGAGCCTGCTCCGAAAGTACGATCCATACTCACCGATTATGTACGTCCCGGCGGCCGACGACGAATACCCCTCGGTCTTCTTGGCCTGGCTAACGAAACGCCATCGCGGCGTTTCGGGCACGGATAATTTCCTCGCGGACGTCGGCGACGTGCCAGGCGGGGGCGGGGGCGTGGGCGGGGGTGGCGGTCGAGGCGAGTCGGGATTCGGCGGGGGATTCTCGGCGACGTCGTCGATGACGTTCCCGGCGACGTCGACGCCGGCCGCCGCTTCCGATGCATCGTTCGTCGAGTCCGCCATTTCGTTCGAGTTCGATGAGGGAAATGGGTCTTTCATGTTTGCCTTTCTCCGATGATGGATGCCCTCCTCGGAAGGCACTGGAGAGGCGCTCCGCCCGATCGATGTCATCGGGCAGGCACAGTCATGATATTGATAACAGAAGAAAGGTAACCTCCCGCCCCGACTATGGGAATCTTCTATACATAGGGAAGTCGATGATGGTGATACTATTCCTTCGTAGTCTTTTTATTGCGCTTTTTCGGGGAAGATGTTGTTTTGGCGGGAATGTTGTTGAGGCGAGAGATACTCATCGAGGTCACAATCTCAATCGCCACGATGAACGAAACGACCATATTGCTCTCCTCGGGCGATCCCAATGCCAAGCCCGAGTTCCTGGCAACGCTCGAGCCGGCATCGCCCCGTCATCCGCCCTTCAATTTGCCATTCGAATTGACAATCGACGAATATTCCCGAGAGCCTTGGTCGTCGGGGAGGAGGCCGAGAGGGAGAGGAGAAAACGACGACGGGGACTGGATGTCCTGTTACCTCGTGAGCACCGACGGTAGGAATCGTCTAGGTGGATTTCTTAATTACCTCCGAGAACGTAAGAAGGCTGCCGTCGCGAGATTCGAGGCATCTGACGCCACCGGAAGGGCCGTTCTTGTGGTGCCGCACGACCAACCCCCGGTCCCCCCCGACGATATGCCGGAGGGCGTCGACGGGAGTAATGTCGTCTTCGTCAAGTATTTGAGGGACGAGAACATACTGAGGAAGGGGGATCGTCCACCCCACGATATGGCGAAAGCAAAACCACATCGGGACGATGCGCGTGCGGGGGAGGAACGGCAGTTATCGATGCCGTCGGCGGAGAAGCAACGAAGCGAATCGCAACGACAATCGACGACGCGCGAGAAAATGCCGATAGTGCCGACGAGGCCCGTCGCATCGTCCTCGGGAAAGAAGGGCGGTCTCCTGGGGAATTTACTCGGGGCGCAGCGCCGCACCGAGAATCACCTCGACACGGTGAGGACGAAGAAGGCCACGAATAACGAGCTATCGTTCGATCCGACCGCCGGCGCATCGGGATGCATCAACGCCTTCCGGGCGAAGGTCTCGTCGGACCTCGAATCCTTCAAATCTGATCCCACCTCGTTCGTTACGAAAATACCCATCGCGTTGGCATCCCTCGTTAGATCGGTCCCTCCCGACGAGCGTGACAGGGTGACCATGGACGTTTTCAGATTCGCGATATACGAGCAGGTCGAGGAGGTGGGTATGGATCGGTGGATAGCCGCGAAGGAGCCATCGGAATTCATGGACGAGTGCGTCATAACCGTATACAAGGAGGGACACTGTCCGATGGAGGTGTTGGAGGAAATGAACAAGGGCGAGCTACCCGACGAGATCAGGGGACAGGCGCGTCACATCGTCGAGTCGCAATCGAAGGCCGTGCAGCGAAAGGAGAAGAGGATGGACGAGATGATTGCAAAAAAGAATTCGAAAGTCGACGATGTGGTGGTGCTGAACACGAACAAGAGGGATCGACGGACTTTGGAGCAGATACAGAAGGATTTGCTTGACGAGGACGAAGATGTCAAGAGGAATAGGTTTGGATGATGAGTGGTTCGATTGCAACAGTACTGTGGCGCTTCTTCACAAAAGAAATACAACGATCACATTCAAAATTCGGCCGAATGCAAGCCATAGGTGCTCCGTCTCTGGAGGAGGCTTCTGGCTCTGCAAAGGATGCAATGGTGTCGGACATGATCACAGTGATGCCTCTAAGAGGATGTAACCACACACTTTTCTGCGACACATATATTTAGTTTTGAAAGGTATCAAGTCCTTCCCAAACACATCATATTATGATTTTTTCCCTGGTTCTCAGTACACTCAAAGTCTTCTGCGCACCTATTTTGCTTGGGACTCAGTCTTCCAGTCCGGTGAGACTGATCAACAGGGACGCACTTAACAAATGCACGGCTATCGTTGTGCCTTTTTGAAGAGAAAACAAAAGTGAGAGACGCAGAGATGAATGAGTAATATATATATATATATTGTATGGTACTGTCAAAGCTAGCGTTTTGTTCAAGTTTGTGGCCAGAGCAAAAGAAAGTGGTCAAATGGGTCGGGTCGAGAACTCTTGGACAAGGTGACGTCATCTCGACCACGAATCCGTAAACGCCTCACGCAAGGCCTAATAAAATGAACACAGGTTGAACCACAGAGCAGCGCTTAAATTACACAATAAATATTCATAGGAGTAGTACGAATCCCTATCCTAGGTAGTATCAACTCCGAAATAATACAATACCGTTGGATACGCAGTTTAAGCAATACGCGGTTTAAGCATATTGCGAGAAAGAGTATCGCTACGTACCCCAATTTCAACGATTCC
>JALLBA010002013.1:0-18425 GCA_036939675.1 Cyclostephanos invisitatus
TACGGAGTAACAGTAATCATGGTTACTGTCAAAAAAGGGTCACAGTAACAGGAATACTCAGTATTCCTGAAATTACTGCAGTAATCAGCAACCTAGGGGAGAGGGGGCAGGGGTAAAACGATGACGATTGTGAGAGGGGAGGTCACATCCTCGTTGCTGTGGCATTGCATTTTTGAGCTGGCGTATTTTGGAGGGGGGGGACCCAACAATCAACATCATTTGGGAGGGGAGGGGAGGAGAGGTGTTACAAGGGTTGAGGCACCGTGAAGAGAGGGCAAAGACAGTGTAGTGGGGGGGAAAGGAGCACGGCAAAGCACCCTAAAAAAATAACAATCAACCGACGAAGAGGAATACAGATTAGGGAGGAGGGTTTGACAGGAGGAGGGAGGGAAAAGGTAGTGCGGAACACTCCAATAGGCCTTGAAGGACCATTGCGAGCGCCATGCCGACAACGTTGCAAGGGGCGTAGCCGCCACGGCAGTCACAAGGGATTGTAAAAAAATAATAATCAATCAATGTTGGTAAGCCAAGTGGATGCCGTGGGCAAGGGGGAAGGATGAGGAGGAGCAAGATGGGGAGCGACATATCGTACTGGCGACGCCGTCACTGCTGCCGAAGACGTTGACATTGCAAGGTACTTGCCATCACAAGGGATCTTGCAGGCAGCACTGGCCATGAAAAAAATACTTCGCAATCAACCGATGGCCAATGGTGGGATGCCAAGTAGATGCGGTGGATAATGGGGGTGGATGACGAGGAATGAGGATGGGAATGGGAAATGATGCATCGCATGGGCAAAGCCGCCACTGCCAACATCAATGATGAAGTTGCAAGGGACATCGCCGCTGCGGCCGTCACAAGGGATCTTGCGGGCATCATCATTTCCAATATTGGGGACGAGTCATTCAGACTATAAAAACACAACAACCTACCACAAAGATGAGGTTGCGATGGAAGGGGGCACGGCGGTGCATTGTGTGGTGTTGTTGGGTAGAGTTGATGACGATGCAGAATCGCCGTCTTCATCATTGCGGGGAAAGGAGGATGGTGGGTGCGGGGGATGGGAGGGAACAACCATCCTACACGTCGCACCATTGTTGGGTAATGGCGATGGCGCGCAGGCCTGTCTGCACATATGTCGACTCCATCGATGCAAAAAGGGATGTTCCATATGACCTGGCTATTACTCCCATCTAGCCAATAGTAGTAGGCATTGCTTATATAGTATTGCCCTGATATTGATATCATGATGTTTTATAATATAATTATTCCTGTAAGAGAAAAATTAACTCCCCCCCCCCACACAGAAAGTGTACCGATGCTCCCTTTGACGGCAGATTCTGACTGCGCCGCGACACTCATTGTGTCACTTTAGTGTGAGGATGCAGCGGTTTCCGGGGGATTGCCGTCCTCTAACTGAAAATGGGCAAACAAGGGTACACAATGGTAGCGGTCTAACTACCTACCCTACCAAAACCCCCAAACACCCCACAAAAAGCGAACCAATGCTTCCCTCATTGGCGGATTTTGACCATGATGCATTATTTACTGCTTTCCAATAGTATGTTGCGTCAATTGATGTCAGGGGGTGGTCGTCCAACAACGGGAAACAGCCGAACCTAGGGGGGTCATGTAGCTGCCCAACTGCCTGCCCAACCACGAGAAAATCTACCCCCCCCACAGAAAGAATATATTCCCATTTTGACGGCACAATTGGATCAAGCCGAGTAGCATCATCATATCCAGATAGTATGGCGCGACTACCGGTGCTGGGGGGCAGTCGTGGAACAACGGCGAGGGGTCAAATGAAGGAGGTGTCCCGGCAAAATTCAAAATGAAACTATTCACCTCCTGCCGGAACAAGTTCCGATGCTCCCTTCAATGGGCGAATCGGACCGCGTTGCAGCACACATTGCAAGGGGATGGTGTGATGTGGCTCTGGTGCTGGGGGATTGGCGTCAGATGGGAAGGGGTCGAACGAGGGCCGGCCCACATGTCATTGCATCAGGGTGTTTTGTTTGCACATTACCATTTTGGTCTGGCGGGATGTTTTACTACCTACCAACAGTACCATGTCACATCGCCGATCTCATGCAATGTCAATGTCACATTGCCAATCTCATGCAATTTGGCGAGATTTGGCGTGATGTGGCGCAATTTGGGACTCTAATGAGTTATTGGGTTTTTGTTATGACAGTTTGAGCAAGAAAGTTTCTCAAAAATTTCTCAAAAATTTCTGTTGAAAAGATGCAGGACTTTATTTTTATGTTTTCACTAAAAAAATAGCTTTCCGGGAATGAAACTATGGCCAGATGTGTTTCGTCCAGTCTTGACCTGTCTCAACATCACCTTTCTGTTTCTTTTTTTATTCGTGTTGCTTCTTGAAGTTCTTTCCACATCACGATCCAACACACCCAGGAAACCGTGCCAATTCTTCCCTCATGTTGGATGCTGCCTCGTGCAAACGAATGAGACAAAAGAAAATCTCATGACAAGAATCTGTGCCAAAGGATCGGCTTGTCTATACTATATAAGATTAAAAGGTGTCAGTGTCATTGTCAGCATGTACCGTAAATATATCAGGTAGATTTGGTATGTAGCCATCCTGCCATTCAACTATTTCTGCCATCATGCCGTTCCACGTATGGTATCATCTGGGAACCCTAAAAATACCGGAAAGATTACACCATCCCGCCCATTCTGCCATTCTGTCATTCTGCCTTCTGATCCACCATTCCGCCATTCTGCCATTCTGCCATTCTGCCATTCCGCCATTCCGCCATTCCGCCATTCCGCATTCTTCCGTTCCTACTATTCATAGTATGTAAAATCGTCTACCTACCTACCTACCTACCTACGAACCTACCTACGAACCTACCTACGAACCTACCTAAAAACCTACCTATCTACCTACCAACCAACCTACCTACCTATCTACCTACCAACCAACCTACCTACCTACCTACCTGCCTAAAAGTACGAGCTGAATGGTTTGCAGAGGCTTATGTACAGTGAGATTGACTATTAGATATTAATACCAAATGCGTAAATGCCGGAATTGCCACGCATCCCCAACAGAGAACGAATAAAAAAGTAAATCTAACTTACTAAAACGAAAAAAGAAAACCTCATGACAAGAATCTGTGCCGAAGGCCCTATCAGTAAATCTAACTTAGTAAAACAAAAAAAGAAAAGATCATACAAGAATCTGTGCCAAAAATGCTTAAATGCCGGACTTGTTGTGGTGAGGGACAGACCGAGGGGCACCAGATACGCTGAGAGCAGGGGGCTCATTCAGCATTCGGAGCACGTGGACCATGATGGTAAGATCGAGGTAGGGATTTAGTAGTAGTAGTTCAAGTGAGGAGGAGCAACTCGGTGCACCCCCGGCGACAAATTAATACATCAAATACCTCCCGACCATTATCAAGTTGGTCGCACGGCCGCAGAGGCTGTGTCAAGCTAAACACAGAGGCTCAAAACTAAGGGAATGCCACGAACTAGATGCGGCCAACAACTGACTAACACTAGGGACGAAAGGGACAGCACAGCTCCCCCATGACGCAGCCAACGGCTAACGGACACCAAAGATAATTGGGTCCGCGAAACGACGCGCATCGAAAAACTGGCACTCAAACAGCGCGAACGGGAGCGCCTCAAGGAACTAGGGGACTATCTATGGAATGTCGATGAGTACGCAGCCATTTGTAAGGAACTGTGAGGCACCCGGCGAACAAGCAACCGACTCAAACTAAAAGAAATTCAAGAGGATCACTATAACATCTGCTGTCGCCTATTTGGGGAACACAATTTCTTTGGGTTTGAAGGACCAAAAGTCGCACCAAGGGAAGGGGTCCAGTTTGTGTTTGCCAATTACAACGTAATCACGAAGGACAAACAAACACAATACAGGAACTCAGAGAGCTGCAGAAAATTACACACAAATATTCCTATGAAGACCTAACTTCCCACGACAAAAAATGAAAAGCCTACGGAACATTTTTAGCCTCGGGGAGGAGCATGTGGGCAGACAGCAAGGGGCCTCCCCTACAAATCGACGTACATCGACAAACCAAAGTGATGACGACATCTCGTGGGAGTATCTCGGTGGCCGTGGCCGGGGGGATGTGGATGAACCCACAGCCCCATACGTGGAAGCCCGTTTTTGCCCCACCATTGAAGCAACCATACAACAAGACCGGGGGGACAATGAGAGGTTCACATTAGGGGGGGGGGGGGGGGACTAGCGCTAACACACAGTGACATTGTAGCAACAAAAATCATGTTGCAACTCGCCGAGGAGGCTGCAGCACTAGGGGAGACATGGTCTTTAGTTGCGCACTGGTGCTATTTAGCAACAATGAGAGGTTCACATTAGGGAGGGGGGGGGGGACTAGCGCTAACACACAGTGACGACGCAATGAGGGTCCTCCACTGGAGGCAAATGGGGGTGTCCCAGGCGGTCAGGAGGAGGAGCAGGAGCAACCCCCACCCCTGGCCCCACAATCCAAGGCGCCAATCAACAAGAAATAGTTGGGGATGGCAGCTACCATCGGCAAATGGGGAATGGGACTCAATGCCACACAGGTTTAGGAGCTAGCCTGGCAGAAGGAAGTCAGTGGGGAAAGGGACAAAATCACAAAGTTTGTCGACCTAGTGGGGAGCATCCAGGAATTCAAGGCATACCTCTTCGTAAAGAAGGGCAGTGTGTTCACCACTATCGTGGACTCACCTATGAAATATGCAGTGATTAGCATAGGCACCTACAGGGATGCATCATTGGCTTCGTAGGGGACCGTACCTTAACAAGGGAACCTACTACAGTACTGTTCCCTGCTCAAAAACCGTGACAATGGATAAGAGAGAAGGTATGCATTGACAGCCCTGCCCTGATCAAATACTACAGGGATGACCCAGCTCAACACGGCTCATTGTGGAAACCAGCGCCAACCGAAAGCTTTGAAGAGGCTCACGTGCCAAGGCTCCTTGCTTTGCCACTAGTACTACTGGATCTTATTCGAAAGGAGGGATGCCCTCTCATGGTGTACGAGGTCCTTGACCTTGTAGCAACAAAAATCATGTTGCAACTCGCCGAGGAGGCTGCAGCACTAGGGGAGACATGGTCTTTAGTTGCGCACTGGTGCTATTTGGCAAGTCAAACGGACAAGGACAGTAAAAGTCTCGTTGCACTGCCATTCGATGACATCACCAAAATGGATGAGGAGTATTTGGGACGTTGGCTTGAGCAACGTCTAGAAAACATGCTAGGGACTTGCCCGCGAGGAACAACCTTCAAGGGGTACATGACCACGCCGGCCGGCGCTGCTCAAGTCGGGGGCACGACACTGGTGGCCGACATAGGAAAAGGGCTGGCCCTGGGACTCAAGGCGTGGGGGCCGCTTAAATCCGATGCCGGGGTACAGGGACAAAAAGCAGAGAAGGATGACAAGACACAATATTCCGGGAAAGATATTGCCGCGCTAATGGGTTTCTCGCATGTGCATGATGGGACAAAACTCCAGCCAATTTGGACATACCTAAACGCATCCAAAAACAAGAACATTGACGTGTCTTGGCGACAAATCTGGGCTCGCATGAAGTAGTGGAGCAAGGACAGGAGCATCGCCATCGTCACAAGCATCTATCTTGAGACTGAAACAGTAAAGGTGCTCGTGGAGCTCAAATTCAATCCAGGAGAGGGGGTGGCACACCTCAGCTTGGCCTCCAAGGGTCTAAGCATCATATCTTGTCGAGGACGCACAAGCGCGGAAACGGAGCTCATCAGGGAACAGGAGGAGGCACTCCTTGCCACAGAAAATACAAGGCAACTCGATAAACTCCTCCGTCTATCCAAGGGAATCACACGGGCACCGGCGGATAATCTCTGGGAGTTAAAAATCAACATCACTACGTTCATGTCCCTCGTATGGGTCCTATTTGGCTCGGACTGTGACTATTACAAGGTGCTCATCTCCACACAACCAACCGCCACCATTCGTTTATTTTTCATTTTCTCATAATAATACCGATTCCTACGTATGTTGGCTTCACTTCAAATCCTAATCGGACCAACGGACTTATCTCACCTCACGTAACAACGGCTTCGCGCCACAAAAACACACACTCACAACAAAACAACCAAAAACTCAGGAAACCACCATCACCATGGTCACCTCTGCCCGCCGCTCTCCGGTGGCTTCAATTTTGAAGGTAAGTAAAATTGCCTTACATCGCACGATCAATAACGATCTTCGCAACACGGCGATGCAAATTTTGTACGTGCAACTAACTTTCCCTTTATTTTTTCTACTATTATTCTATGTGTCACGGCTCAGCGCGCTCGCGGACTAATGGTGAGTTTTTATTGCTATTACTCACGCTTTTTCTCGGCCGCTGCGTCGGAACGAAGCGCACCGACCACAGCTGTCAGCAGATTATTTTTTTGCCGCTGTCTCACTATTTTCCGTCTTGTTTCGGTGTGATTTCCGACAGGGGGGGGTCGCAGCCATTGTCTATGTGGTTTCGGGAGCGGAGAGAGAGAGAGAGCGGTTTGTACACGTACATGGTAAATAGATAGGTAGAGTGTATTTTTGATATCGTACTTATTTATCATCATAGAGAGTAAAAAATACTTAGGGAAAAATTGTAGTCGTATCATCTGAAGTAGTTCAATGGGTGCGATGCAAATTCATTTCCCCATGAAAATTGTGACAAACGAATTTCCTTCGCAACCTCAAGAAAAGAAAAATTAACGAATGTAAGAATGTAGGAATCAGTACCGAAATCCCAATTTTCGTTCTACATGTGTAGGAATAAGTACAAAAATCTTCATAATTCGAAAGTAACTAAAAGATCCAATTAATTGGATCGGCGTGCACATACCTTACTCTAATAAAAATTAACTGTACTTGAATAATAATTTATGACAATATGTACACTACGTAATTACAAGATAAAATTAATTGGATCGGCGTGCACATACCTTACTCTAATTAAAATTAATGTTGCCAGATCAAAATTTTGTTCTTCAGAGGTACCGTGAATGTACCCGCAGCATTATCTTGGTCCTCAAGACTGGCACTGTGATTGATTCTGCCAACAGTGTACTCAGCGTCTACCCGCAGCCCATATCGGTCCTAATATTCAATCCATTTTTTTGAATCAAACCATACGTTTCTCAAGCCATCTGCCCGGTTAGTGAGGGTCTGGACGAGTTGACATGCAAGTAGGGGTGGGTGATAACCCACTGAGCTGACAGAGGCTCCATCGTGTATTGGTCCTTATCAATAAAAGTAGGTGTGAGCAAGGGTGGCAAAGGAGCTGTCTATAAATGAAGCTTATTCCTTTTCCGGTGGGATACATCAGGTGTACCCCCTCCAGCTCCAAAAACCAAGCCATCTGCTCTGGTTTCCGGGGGAGACATTGTTGTACGCCCATGCATGCACTCCAGTGAACATCTTCTGGTGATTGCAAGATAAAGGTCTTTTGGGTGCCCCTTTTGAAAATGTTCACAGGAGAGTGACCTAGTGGGATGATATTCTCATCCATCGAGGTGCTCAAGTACAATATGATTTTATGGTCTCTCAGATAAAAATTTTACTTGTTGTTTCTTACGAATTTTTGCCCAACAAAATTTTCAAGAAGGTAAAGTACGCTCTAGTTACGGACTACAGTAGCAACTAATACTTACAAAATTCTACCTGAAAACTCAGCAAACGTGAATGTGAGAGAGGGCATGAGGCTGTGATTTTGTTAGGCTGATGCTGTTTTACGGAAGACGGTGTCTGGCTTCGCACCATCTTTTTTTACGCTAAAATGACCATTTGTGCCCTTTTTTTGCCAAAAAGCTCGTTTTTTTGTGCTGATGTACCGATGCACATACACATTGACCATGATTTTATTTGTAGACCGTATTTGCACATGTGAAATCAGCAAATATGAGTCTGCATATCTGCCTCGCAAATAATTTATTTGTTAGAGCAGACGCCAAAAAGATGCCAAAAAATCGCCGTGTATCACCTATTTGGTGCTTCTCTCCATTCCGCATGGCACAAGGTTCCGAGGGACCTCCCTCCATGATATTACTCCGCTGGGCTCTTGCGGCATCCTGAATCCCCGCCCCCCCTCTGCCCTGCCACATCGCCGCTGTTGCATTCCACCGCGCTGTGCCCTCACAATGTTTCCCCCTATTCCCCTCGTTGCTGTGGATCCTTCTGATGAATTTGAGTGCGAAATTCTCCGTGAGTTCGATTTCATGGATTTCGACTTCACCCGGCAGTTCAACTTCAGTAGAGTATTTGAAGGTGGAGGTGATCAGTCTGTTGGATCGTTTGACTCCGACGCTGTGTCGGTCGAGTACTCTCATGACGGTTCTGCACGCCATGGCCACCGCTGTCATCAGCACCGTAGGCAGCGGTGCTCCAATCGCATGTACCGCATCGAGAGTGTTAAGACGAGTTGCTGGTATCGCGAGTTTCTGCGGCCTGGTCCAGTCAGGGAGTTGACTTACGAGTTGTCTCATTGTGATAGGAATGCCGAGTTTCACAATTTTTTCCGCATGCCTCTCTCAAAGGTAGACAAGCTTGTGGATATTTTCGTCCGACAGGACTATATTCCAACGCCAAGGTCTCTGTTTCGACGTGGGGAGTTTCAAGAGCGCGCCGAACTGCTCGTGATGGCTGCACTACATATTTTAGTGAAGGGGGCTACATTTATACTCTGTCTCACTTTGATGCATGTATCTACATTGGAGGTGCGAAAGTTTTTCTTCAAGTTTCTTGATGTGATGTTCGACATGAAGGATGAGTATATTTTTTTGCCGGCAAATGTAACTGCTCTCAAGCGTGTGATGCAATCTTACACCTTCTCTGGTTTGCCTGGAGCGTGTGGGTCGATGGATGTTGTCCATATAAAATGGTCCAACTGCCCCGCTGGTGATTACAACCGGGCAAAGGGAAAGGAATGCTATCCAACATTAGCCTTCCAGTGCATCACCGACAACTCCCGGCGAATGCTCTCTGTATACGGCCCACAGTTTGGAACACGAAATGATAAAGAGATCGTCAAGCTTAACCCAAACGTAAGGAAGATTCGTAGTGGGTGGTATTCAAAGGTATGGTGGCGATACTACATGGAGCATGGTGGAATTGGGATGGAGAGGGGTGTATATGTGATTTGCGACAATGGCTACCTACGGTGGCCCCAGCTCATTTGTCCTTTCACCGTGGACGAGCCTTGCCACACGGAATCTGGTTATTTTTCGTCAAATCTTGAGAATGTACGGAAGGACGTAGAATGTACCTTTGGGATTCTTAAAAAGAGATGGAGGATACTGAACATCGGCTTGGCTTACAGGGACATTGGCGACTGTGAGAAAATATTTTGGGCATGCTGTCTTCATAATTTTTTGCTGGATGTCATGGAGAGGAATGATGTTCGGGTTGGACACGGTGCTCCCCTCCCAGGTGATGGCATTTGGCTCAACGGAGGGAGTGACACAGCCAATGAAGATGGGGGTGACAGGATGCTAGCTTTTAAATTTGGTAAGCGGTGTGAGATTCTAGCAAAGCACTTATATATCGCTCGAAATAAAGGGCCAATTAATGTATAAAAACCAGCTAAAATCCTATTCATGAATAAAAACCAGCTAACATCCTATCCTAACACTTTATTAAATACTACTACATCACTCCAAGCTATTGTCGTCATTGAGATCAGTAGTCATACCCGTCGTGATGTCCACCTCCGTTCATCTGCGACCCGTCGGAGTAGACGATTGCTGTGTCGATGATTCCGTCCCCGAACTCCTCCCCGCACTCCTATTCACTCCAGGCAATTGACGTAGTAGATTGGCAATCATCGTGTTGTACTCGCTTTCTCCGTGGATACTTTTGAAAATCTCCGCATTCTCGCGCATCAGATTAACCTGCGTTACAATCATATACATAGAAGTTTTTGAAGCATATGACTTCATGCCCTCAACCTAAACCTTCTTGATCGCAATGTCAACGTCACCATATGTCTCTTGCGCAGGGACAGGACGATCCATCTTTGCCTTTCCTCGTTCCACCAAAATAGTGCGCCCCTTCTCCTTCCGTGCAGCAATGCGCGACCGCCCAGGAGGTAGTTTTGTGGGGCGCGATGAGATATCCTTGTTGTCTTTGTGAACAAGACATGCAAGCATAAACTTGCATGTCTCACTCGTCAGCCACCATCCGTTGGGAATGGCTTCCCACACTGAATCTGGATTGCTGTAGTCGACGTCAAATTCATTCTATGCAAAGTACGACTGCAGGCATGAGAAACAAGACAAATCAAACTGCATGAACAAATTCAACAATCAACATGATGTTACCGGGAAACGCTCGGACCAGAGCTTGATAATATATGGCTTCTTCATGTGACGAAGCTGAGTGCTTCCACTGGGAAGCTTGGACCGGGAATTTTGAGGCAAAGGTCTTCAGTTCCAGCATCTCCCTCTCCATTTTTCTCCACAAAGTCTCGCCGGTGAGACTTTTCTTTGCACCCTTGTACCCGACGAGCATGTCATTGCGCACTGACTCACACACACAATGCTCGGGGGCGATTTCTCCAATCAAGCACTGATACTTCTTCAGTATCATATCACCCATCTGCGGCTTCCGCATCGGATTCAGACCACGAACATACGTACCCGCCTCAACCAGGAGGACCAACTCCACTGCCTTCCGGTTAGAAGGGGAGATCTTGTCTCCGTTCATGTAATGAATAAGGCGTTCATGAAAAGTATACTTACCAACCTTTGCGTCAGTGGGCTCCTCGTCGAGGTCGGAAGGATAGTCGGACGTCCCCCCCATCAGCAACTCCACAGCAGAGCAACTGCTGCTGCTGCTGCTGCTGCTGCTACTCGGAGAATCATGGAGTCGATTGGCTGTAGCGGCCGATAACGACCAACAACCGGTGACGCAGCGCTTACGGATCCGCGACGATCAACAGATTCCTCGCCAACAGAGGCCGCAGGAATATAGCCTGGACGCTTTTCAGGGGGACGGCGGTGCAACTGGCTCGCGATATATGCGAAGTGGCAGTCTTGGAGGCACGGGGAGGAGACTCTCGGAGTTGAGGGGGGGTTTTCCCCTGACACCATGTGGCACACGAAGCCATAACCTCCTGGCGTGCCTTCTTGCGCTCGGCACGAATATGAGCCGCCACCGACATGTTCGCGGGGGTATTCATCTGGAGCTGCCTCCTGTTAGCACGACGGTTACTCAAGGAAAGCTTGGAGACCCTCGTGGCACCGGGGGGGGGATGGGGAGGAGGGCCAATGCGCCGTTGAAGGGAGCGTCCACCATTTGTGGCATGTTCACATGGCACAAAAAAGAGAGGCCCAGAAAATTCTGTGCATCTGCACATCTGCAAGTGCAACGGTGCAACAAAATCGTGCAAATACAAAAAAACAGCAAAAGACGCCATCTGACAAGAACTCTTCCAGACTGATCCTTTGCAAACCGTATCTGTTAGGGCACAGCCCTTGGATACAAAAGTATCATTCAGTAGTGATAAGCTACTCCCCGCATCATTTGCTCCCAATACGAAGAACATTAGCTGGCGTGACGCACTCCTCTCAGACCGCGCCACCTCCACTAGTTCTCCTCTAGGATAAGGATAGTAGCTGCCGCAGAGTAGAGAGCTTCTGCTCATAATATATTATTATCTCGAATCCCAATGTCAATTCGTCGATAAGAATATAAATATTCGCTTCGTCTCAACATAATAATATATTACAGGGGTCCACCCTTTCCCCCCCCTCCATTCCAACGTTCCCTATCATATGGAATTCAAGATCAAGACGGAACCGGTCTGCATCGTCTGCGTCGCTATCCCAGTGTACGTCGCAGTAACCATTGTATCGATCAACGTGGGGGTGGACGCACGGGAGGTGTGGTACCCACTCGCCCTCATCGCTCTTATCTTATTTGTTTCACTCAAATACATCGCGAAATAATGGGGGACAAGGATATTAAGCCCAACGTGCAGGGCAATCAACAAACTAACCCCCCCGCCGATGGCAACAACAATCGTCGTGCTGGTGGCGGTGGTCGTCGTAATCGACGCTACCAAAATAACAACGCCAACGCCAACAAAAACAACTACAATTCCAGTGGGTTCATCAGCCGAAACAGGGGTATCGAACATGACATCTTCGACAACACCAGCACCAACGATGCCGCCCTTTTTAACCATTCCCTTAATCAGATCACAGATTATCTGATCGAGAAGTTGGACCAAGGGAAAGATGTCTCCGATGCTATTCGAAACATCACCCCTGTCGTTATCACAATTCCCCCGGAACCTACCCCACTGCTGACCCAAACGATAGCACCAAGACACTACCTGTCACCGAAACCATGCTCTTCAAGTGGAAAGATGCCTTCTCACGAGCGTCGAAACGCAAGGATGCGTACATTTTGGGTATGGACAAGGCTTACGTGATCATCATTAATCAATGCAGTCCGAGCCTTAAAGCGGGCCTCGAGGCTAGCTCAACTTACTCCTCCATTCGTCAACGTCAGAATCCGATCGACCTCCTGAAACTCATTCAGGGTCTGTGCTGTTCTTATGACTCTAAAACTCAAAATGTAATGGCCACGGTGGCATCACATCAGAAGGATGGCGTTGACAATCACACTTATCATCGGGAATTCCTCGCCTTTGTTGAAACAATTGAAACGTATGGCGGTGTGGGAGCTGTCGGCGTTATTCCTACTTTTCTTGAAGACAAGATTAAGGCGCTAGCTCTCGATGGCACAATCACGGATCCCGACAACCCGACGGATGATGAACGCAAACTGGCGATCACTGCGGTTAAGGAGGAATACCTCGGCGCACTTATGCTGAGTGGTAGCAACCGGGATCACTTCAATGCACTTCGTGCCGACCTCCAAAACCAATTCGGGTATGGCAATGACCTCTACCCCAAATCCCCCGACCAGTGTCTCTCCCTCCTGAACCGCTGGACGGTTGCCACCCCGGCACGTCCCAAACGAGGTGATGCTGCGGCAGTGGCTCCCAAACAGCCGGATGAGGCTCTCGTTTTCGCCCAAGATGGTGAAAAGTCTAAACAGTCCCCCAAGGAGGACAAAAGCGTGTCTACATCGTCATCCGCCAAATCTCGTCGCTCATCCCAAAAATCGTACACCTCAGTCATGTGCAAACAATGCGGGCAGATGGGACATACTTCTGCCGTGTGCCCTGAACGTAAACCCCCCCCGGCTCAGATTCATGCCTTGAATGCCGATGATGCGTCCGAAGACAGTGATGCGTCGAGCGTCCTCATTCTTGCGCAGGTCTCGGACGCCACCGTCGAGAAGCCTCCTCCGAAGTCCATTGATCGGGATTATCTCCTTTTGGACAGCCAGTCCACGGTCGACCTTTTCAGCAACCCGAATCATGTGGCCAACATCCGTCCCTCCACCAAACCCATCCGGGTCCACTGCAACAAAGGCAGTAACTTCACTACTCAAGAAGCTGACTTTGGCAGCACCGTCACTTATTTTGATGAAACTGGAATCGCGAATGTTCTCTCTCTTTTCAAGCTCGGGAAGAAATACCCCATCACGTACGATAGCCGTGATCGCGGCGGTGTCTTCAAAGTCCACACTCCCCGTGGTGTCGTCGAATTCAAACCTACTCCACAAGGTCTCCATGCCCTTCATCTCCAAGACAATCCGGATGCTGCTTACCTCCTTGTCACGGGGAGCGACTCCCCCCCCGCACCTGACGAACAACTCCTAGTCAACACTGTTCGCCAGAACTACGAAGGCTTCACCAAGAAACAAATCGAGCACGCCGACCGGGCCCGCCGCCTCATGGCAATGATCGGTGCTCCATCGGAACGTGATTTCCAAGGAATGGTACGTCACAATTACATCAAAGACTGCCCTGTCACTAACGAAGATGTCATTAACGCTCACACCATCTTCGGTCCCGATCTCATCAACATCCGCGGAAAAACAGTCCACAGGAAACCAGATCGTGTAGTCACCGATTATGTCGAAATCCCCAGAGATTTCTTTACTAGGCACAACATCGTGACCTTAGTCGCGGACATCATGTTTGTTAGTGGCATACCATTCCTGGTATCGTCGTCACGTAGGATTAACCTAATTACCATTGAGCATGCCCCCCAACGAACGGCTTCCAAGCTGGGTCACCTCCTTGATCGCATCATTAGTGTATATACCCGCGCCGGTTTTCACGTCCAAAAAATATTAATGGACAATGTGTTCGAAAAGATGCGCGATCACGTCCCCGCGGTTAATTTGAATACACCGGCGGCATCCGAACACATCGGAGAGATTGAGCGGCGGATTCGGGTGATTAAGGAGCGAGCGCGAGGATACGTCTGCACCCTCCCTTACCCCGACCTCCCACAACAAATTGTCATTCATCTTCTTCACTTTATTGTGATGTGGTTAAATAACTTTCCTCCTTCCACCGGTATCTCGACGAAATGGAGTCCTCGGGAGTTAATTCTTCGCCACAAGTTGGATTACAAAAACCATTGCCGCGCACTCTTCGGTTCCTACTGTGAAACACATGAGGATCACGATGTCGGCCGCAACACGATGAAATCCCGTGGCACTCCGTCGATTTGCCTGGGTCCTACTGGAAACATCCAAGGCACATATAATTTTTTCAGCCTCGTTACTGGCCAGGTCATCAAACGTCGAAATTTCACCAAACTTCCAGCTCCGCAATCAGTCATTGACCGAGTGACTCATTTTGCACGAAACAGTGGTGTTCCGAAGGATCTCGTCTTCGCGAATCGGAATCGTGTGCCATTTGACTGGCCAGACAACGACCCTGCCCCGGGACTTGACTCCACCCTGATTGCTCCCTTCCCAGATATTCCAGCCGAGATGCTGGGAGTGGGCTTTGCCCGTAATATTGCGGGAGTGCACCCTGATCACGATCATACTCCACATCCAACTGACAACCACGAGCCTGACTGGGCTACGGCGGCGGACGAGGCACGCTACAATGCTGACCTCGACGCAACTACTGTGCTCCCGCCGGCGCCCGAGATCATCGATGTCGACAATTATGACAATGAATCACCGCTCCCATCGTCGTTACGTCAAACACTACAATATCTCCCAAAAATTGACCCCGACCAACCCCTTCGCGTCACCCCCGAATCCGCCGTTTCTACATCCTCACGATACCCCACACGCAACCGTGCCCCGCCTAAACGATATGGTTTTGATGACTATCACGTCTTCACCACAATGGCGGAGGAATCCGCGGATGACAGGTATCCCTACACCAACGCTAACGGTAAAGTGGTTGACCTCGCTATTACGGACGAAGTCCTCATGGCGCACGTCTGTCAATATGTCATGCTCCATACTGCTGATAAATTATACGCCAATGCGACCGACTCCCCTACCAAGAAACAATACGGTCTCAAAGCGGGGCTCAAGAAATTTGAAGAACGAGGAAGTACAGCTATTATGAAGGAACTTACACAATTTCACACCCTCGATGTCTTTTTCCCCCGTGATCCTAAAACTCTCACGCGTGACGATCGCCGCAATGCACTCACATCACTCATGTTTCTCACTGAAAAAAGATCAGGAGAAGTCAAGGCACGCACATGTGCCAATGGAAGTGCCCAACGGGATCACATCGCAAAAGAGGAAGCGACCGCCCCCACTGTTACCACCGATTCGATCTTTATTCAGGGCACAATATACGCTCACGAACGCAGGGATGTGGCCACCTGTGATATTCCAGGGGCTTTCCTCCAAGCTGACAACCCGGACTACGTTCTAATGCATCTTGATGGAATCCTCGCCGAACTCATGGTGAAAGTTGCACCAAAACTCTATCGCAAATTTATCACGAAGAACTCAAAAGGAAAATCTGTTTTATACGTCCAACTCGAAAAGGCGGTTTACGGTATGATGAAAAGTGCTCTTCTATTTTATCGCAAGCTTGTTGCTGACCTTCTATCCATAGGTTTTACTATAAATCCCTACGATCCGTGCGTCGCGAACAAATTCATTAACGGCAAGCAAATGACCATCTGCTGGCATGTCGATGATCTTTTCATCGGTCACGCAGATTCCTCAGCCGTATCCCGCATCCTCGACTGGCTTGCAAACAGATATGACACCGCGGACAAGAAACTTAATGTGACTCGTGGTCCGCGTCATGACTACCTCGGGATGACTATTGATTTCTCCAACACAGGATCGGTATCATTCGACATGATTCCCTACGTCTCAAAAATCATCGCGGCCTTCCCTGAAAAGATCTCGGGTTCTGCCACTTCTCCTGCAAGCGACCAATTTTTCCAAGTCCGTCCTCCCGCCGAATCCAAACTATTACCTGAGATTCAAGCTCGTTCGTTTCACCATACCACGGCACAACTTCTCTTTCTGTCTCGTGTTCGACGGGACATCCAAACTACAGTTGCCTTTCTCACTACCAGAGTCAAATCACCCGACGAAGATGACTGGGGCAAACTCAAGCGTCTCCTGAAATATTTACTATCAACCAGTCGCCTCACTCTTACACTTCATGCCGCATCCCTCAACAACATCGTCTGGTACGTTGATGCGTCACACCAGACACATGACGACTGCAAGGGTCACACGGGTTCTTTACTCACCTTCGGAAAAGGGGCTACTTCGAGCTCCTCCACCAAACACAAGATACCTTCCAGAAGTTCTACTGAAAGTGAACTCATTGGCCTGTATGACAAATCCAGTGACATACTATGGACTCGACACTTTCTTGAGGCACAGGGTTACACTGTTGAGACCAATGTCATCTACCAGGATAACATGAGCACACTTTTGCTCGCTAAAAATGGCTATGTTTCGAGTTCCAAACGTTCAAAACACATCAAGGCCAAGTATCTATACATTCGCCATTATCACAATTCGGGTGAACTCACCCTTCGATATTGCCCTACAGATGTAATGTGGGCCGATGTCCTTACTAAGCCTCTCCAAGGCTCCAAATTCCGCACTANTAAGACATGATGAGAACGATAGGAGAGGGGGGAATTACTCGAGGCGATCAGGGGCGGTTGAAACTAAGTGGACAACACGACGAGAGGGACGACGTGGCAAGTGGGCAGCAAATGACACGAATGGACAGGATCGGACGATAGCTCCGTGTGCTTAATCGGGGTCAATTGGCGAAGGAGGAGGGGTGGGGGAGTGAGGGGTGTAGTTTTCGCTGCGGTCGTCAAGCTGAGTGGGCGACGATGTGGGGGAGAGAGGGAGATTGAGGGGCGACACCGACGCTGTGCAAGGGAAGGAGGTTGCATCATCGTCGTCATCGAGGGTGAGGGAGGAAAGGGGGGAGGGACGTCGTTGTCAGCATCAGCATCAGCGACGTCGAACCGTGCGTTGATGTTGTGTTGGAGAGAGGGGGGCTGGGGGATGCGGGACGGGAACAAAGACGAAGGCCTTGGATGGAGGTCGCGTCATCATCGTTGTTGTCATCGTCGTCATCGTTGTTGCCGTCATCATCGAGCTGAGCCGGTTCAGGACTTGGGGGAAAGGGTGGCAGAGGGACGACGATGATGGCGAGAGGGGAAGGCACGTCTTCGTCATCAATGTCGACGTCAACGCCGTCAACTCTGACCCCAGTTGTCGAGTGTCCTCCCTCCCCCGTACATGGCGGTGGGGAAAGAGAGAGATAGCACTCATTCTGTGGCAGTTTGGGGGTGGCATTGGCAGGGCGGTGAGAAAGAGAAGGGGAGAGGCTCGCTGGTGTTGGAGGGGGAGGGACCTAACAATCAACATGAGGTTAATTTTTGTCAGATGCAACAACCAACCAAAATGTGGAAGAGGGCTTGTTGCTGAAGACTGAGGCGTTGTTTGCTTTAGTTTTGACAGCGGATGCTTGCACTTCTGTTGTGGCTTTCAATGCTACTTTTGCCAAACTGTTCATTGGAGTTACGGGCTCAAATGACAATGTGCAAATCCAAAGGCATGGCATGAAAATTACTTTGTTGAAGATACTGGAACTTTTACCACAAGAGATTGAACCTTAGTTGATGACAAGCGTACTGAAATGAACAGATAGTTGAACTTGGTACATGGGCAGATGCTGAGAATTATCATTTGTCATTGATACTTGCATACGCAAAACTTGTTGGGAACTGGCATTAACAGCAGGTGAACTTCGAATGATCTCTATTTCATACTGCACTGGCTGTCTTGAAAGCGTTCTTACTCGGCCTGAAGAACTTGTTACAAGACTGTTAGGGCACAGCCCTCGGATACAAAAGTATCATTCAGTAGCAATAAGCTACTCCCCGTATCATTTGCTCCCAATACGAAGAACATTAGCTGGCGTGACGCACTCATCTCAGACCGCGCCACCTCCACTAGTTCTCCTCTAGGATCGTCTCCTGTTAGGAT
>JALLBA010002015.1:0-11546 GCA_036939675.1 Cyclostephanos invisitatus
ATGTGATCATAAAATCAACCGGTAGACCAGTGGTTGATATTAGCTGCCCCAGATCGCCGGAAAGGTGTCCTCAATGCGCGAACATCTATGGCATTGTACTAAGGCCTAGACGTAGCAGATCGGGCAAGGTTCACTTATCCATGCCTGGATACATCGAAAAGGCACTCGCAAGATTCAACCACACTCCACCCGACAAACCCCAATACCGACCACACCCACACACAGTACCCACCTACTGCGCAACCATCCAGTATGCCAAACACACCAACCAATCCCCAGCAGCATCCAAGGACGACAAAAAATACATCAGACAGGTAGTTGGCATACTCCTTTACTATGCCAGAGCCGTTGACCCCACCCTACTCGTTGCCCTCAGCACCTTAGCATCAGCACACGCATCACCAACTGCGCACACAATGTCTCTTGTCAAGTGGCTACTCGATTATGTTGCATCCCAACCGGATGCCATCCTAACATATACAATAAGTGACATGATACTAGCCGTACACAGCGATGCATCCTACCTCAGTGAAGCCCAAGCACGAAGCCGAGTCGGAGGACATTTCTTTTGCTTGGAAGATTCTGAAAACCCAAGTGACAATGGTGCAGTACACACCGTCTCCAAAATACTCAAGGCCGTCATGTCTAGCGCAGCCGAAGCCAAGCTCGGCTCACTCTACATCAATGCCTGCGAAGCAGTACCCATGCGCCAACTCTTCAAGGTGATGGGACACAGGCAACCAAAGACCCCAATCAAAACCAACAACAGCACTGCATTTGGTGTCATCAATAAGAACATCCAACCTCGCCATACAAAAGCCATGGACATGCGTTTTCACTGGCTTCGCGATCGCGAGTCCCAGCAGCAATTCAAACAATTGAGACAACTACTTCACCAAGCATTATTGCACTGCACATCACATTGAAAAGCACAAAGATAATCTCACTCCGAAGTTCATTCTCGATGCCCTACGTGCATCCTCCAACAGAACACCAGCTACATCAGGTAAAGGCCTTGTACAAGCAAACAAGGTTGCCCCATCAGCTTCATGATCATCTGTATTTCATCTATCCAGAGGTACTGAAAGGGTGTGCTAGATACCTTATCTCTTACCCGTGTACAAATACGCAGCACAACATGCGTACAATTATGCTGCGGACAAGTACGCTGTGTACAAGTACGCAGCATATATATACACATACATTTAGAAGCTATCTACCCCCAGAACCAAGTAGCGATTCCTACGTAAGTACATTCCCTCTGGCACAAGTTACCGAGATAGGCAAACATGCCTCCTCAAGCGACTGCATCATTAGGAACTGTAAACCACAGGAAGGGCAAAACCGCAGCATGCATTTTATTGGAATGCAAGCTAATTATTTCACTGACCAACTTAACAGTAAAGCTAAATCTTCATTAGCCACCTATCGATGTCTAGCAAGTGCATTCCAATTACTGTCACTATACATGATATTTTGTATTGTATTACAGTCACCAAACTATTCTTGTCAAGTTTAATGTCATTGATGTACAAGTGCTAAAGTACAGTTCACTACCGTCACCAAACCATCAACACATTTCAATTACCATCACTATATGATATTTTGTATTGTATTGCAGTCACCAAACTATTCTCATCAAGTTTAATCTCATTGATGTATCATTTCTATAGTACAGTACAATACCATCACCAAATTATTAGTGCATTTCAATTACCATCACCATACATGATATTTTGTATTGTATTACAGTCACCAAACTATTCTCGTCAAGTTTATTGTCAATGATGTATCATTTCTATAGTACAGTACAATACCATCACCAAAATATTAGTGCATTTCAATTACCGTCACCATACATGATATTTTGAATAGTCATACATTCACCAAACTATTCTTGCCAAGTTTATTGTCAATGATGTATCAATCGTAAAGTACAAAGTACAGTACAATATACAATACCGTCACTAAAACATTAATGCATTTCAATTACCATTACTATACAAGATATTTTATATTTTCATACATTCACCAAACTATATTTCATCATGTTTTTGCAAATGTTGCATTAGTTCTAATCTACAGTACTATACAGTCACCAAAACACATTTCACCTACTATATCACAGTCACAACTACTAGAGACCTACTCATATCATGCACATCATGCACATTCTCTGCCGGCAATGATTCTACAACAGTTTCCAATCCCTTCTTCTGCATTACTTTCCTTTTCTTCCGTGATGAGCTCTTCAGGGGACTGGGGATTCTGGCCAGGCCCTTAGGCCTCCCCCGCTTGTTTGGTGCAGCATATGGTGGGCAATATCTATATGGATTGTTGGTTAGCTGCTCCTCGGGCAAAGTATTCCTCAGTGTTTCCATGTCTACATATTCTATATCTGAATCCACAGGGTACTGTTCATGCCAGGTCATTCATCCACCAGTATAGCATGCAATTGGTCATGGTCAGGGCAGTTATCCTAGTCGACTTCACAACGCTATCATGTGATGACATGGTAATCCATGCGTTTTGGGATATGAACAGGAGCAACCTCCGAATACAGAACCCTTCACCTCCTCTTTCATAAAGTAGCAAGTGTGCAGTGTGTGGGAATCATGCCTTTTCACATGGAACAAAAACCTCTCATCATGTTGCAGTATTGAGTTTTATAAAGACAATGGTTGACATTCCTGAACAATTCCTCACATTTTTTCTTAGCATAAGGTGTCAACACTTCGTTCCATTCCCATGCTGTGGTTCAGTGCTGTTCATAGCGACTCTTCTCTAGTTTCAACCATAGTAAACAGCATTCACACAGTCCACTGCATGTCTCTCCCGTATGCGATCCTTAAATGTCTGAAATTTTTTATAGATAGAAACAGAGATACCTGGGCTCCATTTCCCCATAGGGTGAAGGCCAATCAGGGTCAGTTTTGGAGATGACACTCCCTGCCTACTCCCTTTGTCAGGCAAGTCAAGTTACAACCCGCCCCTGCGGAGGGGCGTTAGCCTCAATGGTCCTAACCACCATAGGTGGTAGGATTTTGAGCACAAGTTGTTTCGACCAATCTGGGTAGATCAATGATCACACCCGGATCAGCATCTGTGACAGGTGTCTACCCAACGGGGAGAGAGCCCCCTGATCACAAGAAACGGAGTTATTGAACCAACAGGTCATATCCAGGCGATTGATATTGCGGTGCCTGGCACCGCGCCCCCCATAACAGCCTACAGACTTTATTCTGTTGACCTGGATAAATGGGGAAGATTGGAGGACTATCCCACATTAGGAAAGTGAAAGGCTGTGCTTATTTTTCCATGCCAGGCCTGCTGTCAGAGCACCAAGCTGCGTTTGTATGTAGGCGAGGAATGTCACCGATGTCAACCGCCCACCCGCACTATGGTGTTATCCAAGGCTCCGCTGAGCTTTAGGGCCACAGCCCCACCAGCGCGGAGGCTATGAGATGAGATGTGATGGAGGTTGTAACCTCGTACAAGGAGCCCATCATAAATGGCTCTCTACCACACTGCAATCCCAATATTGTGGTCCGTAACTTTGGAAATGGCTGTCGACCCGTGGTACACTGTGTGGAGTGTGCCCTTCAGTGATCCGATGGAAATGTGAGTGATTCTTTGAGCGAGTGCTGGTTGAAATTCTTGGACCATCGAGCATGGTCATGCGGTTGGCGTCGGTACATGCCCCCCCCCAGGGCAATCTTGTAAGCCGGCGACCGCTGTTGCCGGTAGGCGGCGATCGCTTAGGGTCTGAAATTTTGAAAGAGAGAGAGAGATACCTGGACTCCATTTCCCCACAGAGTGAAGGCCGACCAGGGTCAGTTTAGGAGATGACACTCCATGCCTGCTCCCTTTGTCAGGCAAGTCCAGTTACAACTCCCTGCCTGCTCCCTTTGTCAGGCAAGTCCAGTTACAACCCTCCCCAACGGAGGGGCATGTGCCTCAAAAGTCCCATACCACACATTGGTACCAACCACAGGTGGTGGGATGCAAGTTACAACTTCCTCCGGAGGGGCGTTTGCCTCAATTGACCCCACCACACATTGGTCCCAACCACAGGTGGTGGGAATATGAGAGCAAGTTGTATCGGCCAATCTGGGCTGATTGATGCTCACACCCAGACCAGTGTCTGTGCCAGGTATCTACCCAATGGGGAGAGAGCCCCCTGATCACAGGAAAGTCAGTTTTGGAGGTGATGCTCCCTGCCTGCTCCCTTTGTCAGGCGAGTCCAGTTACAAACCCAGAATGGCATCTGTGAATGGGTGTCCTCACTGGGGGAGCATCCTGTGAACAGGTGTCCCCACTGGGGGCGCCTCCCAACCCCAGGATACGGAGTTATTGAACCGACGGGTCGTGTCCAGGCAATTTATATCATGGTGCCCGGCGCCGCTTTGGCCTACAGACTTTATTCTGTTGACCTTACGGAGATACCTGGACTCCATTTCCCCACAGGGTGAAGGCCGACCAGGGTCAGTTTAGGAGATGACACTCCCTGTCTGCTCCCTTTGTCAGGCAAGTCCAGTTACAACTGCCTCAGTGGTCCCAACCACACATTGGTCCCACAGCAAAGGTGGTGGGATTATGAGCACAAGTCGTGTCTGCCAAACTGGGCTGATGCGGTGCTCACACCCAGAATGGCATCTTTGAACGGGTGTCCTCACTGGGGGAGCATCCTGCGAACAGGTGTCCCCACTGGGGGCGCCTCCCAACCCCAGGATATGGAGTTATTGAACCGACGGGTCATGTCCAGGCAATTTATATTGCGGTGCCTGGTGCCACTTTGGCCTACAGACTTTATTCTGTTGACCTTACAGAGATACCTGGACTCCATTTCCCCACAGGGTGAAGGCCGACCAGGGTCAGTTTAAGAGATGACACTCCCTGCCTGCTCCCTTTGTCAGGCGAGTCCAGTTACAACTCTCCCCAACGGAGGGGAGCTTGCCTCAAAAGTCCCATACCACACATTGGTACCAACCACAGGTGGTGGGATTCAAGTTATCTATCTCCAGAGGGGCGTTTGCCTCAATTGACCTCACCACACATTGGTCCCAACCACAGGTGGTGAGAATATGAGAGCAAGTTGTATCGACCAATCTGGGCTGATTGATGCTCACACCCAGACCAGTGTCTGTGCCAGGTCCCAACGGGGAGAGAGCCCCCTGATCACAGGAAAGTCAGTTTTGGAGGTGATGCTCCCTGCCTGCTCCCATTGTTTGGCGAGTCAAGTTTCAGCCCTCCCCTATGGATGGGTGTGTGCCTCAATGGTCCCAACCACCATTGGTGGTGGGATTATGAGCGCAAGTTGTATCGACCAATCTGGGCTGATCAATGCTCACACCCTGAGTCTACCCAATGAGGAGAAAGCCCCCTGATTGCAGGAAATGGAGTTATTGAACCAACAGGTCATATCCAGGCCATTGATATCGCGATGCTTGGTGCCGCGTCACCCGTGACAGCAGGCAGACTTCATTATGTTGACCTGGATGAATGGGGAAGCTTGAAGGACTATCCCACATTCTGGAATGTGAAACATTCGCTCATTTGCCATGCCCGCCCTGCTGTCAGAGCTCCAATCTGTGTGTGTGTTTGTAGGTGAGATACGTTAACAACTCCCACCGCCCCACTCGTATTATGGTGCTATCTGAGGCGCCACTGTGCTTCAGGGTCGAGCATGGTCATGGGGTTGGCATTGGTACATGCCCCCCCCAGAGCAATATTGTAGGCCCGGCGACTGCTGTGGTGGTAGGCAGCACTCCCATTAATGTCTGAAATTTAGAATGAGGAACCTGACGTTATTCTGTTGACCGAGAAGATCCTGGCCTCCATTTGTGTACAGGGCGAAAGATGACCAGTGTCAGTCATTGCTCTTGATGACCTAATCATCATCGTTGTGGGTTGGCACCTGCAATTGGTGCCCTTGGCATTGACACCGTTCAAGCTTAGGTGAAAGTGATGTGTGATGCGGAATGCATGGCACGTCGGCAAATCTGGGCTGGTGTGGTGCACACACTAAGACTGGCATCTGTTGCTGCGGTCTACTCCACTGGGTGAAAGCCCCACCACAGGAAAACAGGATTCATGGAACTGAGCAGATCAAATTCCGGTTATTCACATTAGGTGCCTGGCGCCATGTTGCAATTGAAAAACTACAGCCAGTATTCTGATGCCTGCATTTGTCGGGCTGCCACTTCGGGGGGGCAGTTGTGGATCATACTCATTATGGGCAGTGGATCACACGCCCACATCTCGTGGTGGCCACATTGCCATCACCACCAACTGTTGAGGTGATGTGTCATCATCCTCCCGTTCATGATGACCTAATCAGTTGGCACTTGCACTTGCCGGCGGTGCCCTCATCGTAATGTCAAGGCATTGTCTTCTTCTGATGGCTAATTGTTGACCCGAAGCGCAGTTGAGCATGTGAGGGGATGCCATCATCGGTAAGCTCGGGTTGTCCCCGTGACCAACTTGTTACGATGGCAATGTGGGGCATTGGCGCCCTCAAAGCATGGGCAGTGATTGTCGTCCTCATTATGGCAATAATTGAACATTGTTATGCAAGTGTGGTCAATTTGTGGTGGTGGTGCTGTTGACACCTTCGTTTGTTGCAGAGACCTAATCATCCTCATCACAGAACCAACACTGCGCTGTCGGAGACCTTGTTGCTATAACATGAATGGTGCTTCACTGATGGTGCCCTTGTCATGATTCCTCACACTCGTGCTCCAATATATATCTTGGCTTGTATGGCTTGCACTTGGCATCCACGGCCTTTTGACGACCACAGGTCATCATCATTGTTATCATTGTGGCACTAGGTCAGACAGGATGGAGGGGATCCAAGTATCGGAGAGCATCTGGATGGCTCGACTGCACAACATCACAACCGCACGACAGCAAGGCACCTCCAAGGTTAACGGATGACAGCTCAACAGTTTACAGCCAGTGGCTTAATGGCTCCACAGCTTGATGGCTTGACAGTTGACAGCCGGTGGTTGATGGTACAACGGCTCTCCGTCTCGACAGCTGGACAGACAACGGCTCAACGGTTGGACAGCTCGCCAGCTCACCTGTACAGCTATCAGCTCAACGGCTCAACAGCTCACTGATCAACAGCTCGACAGCTTGACGGCTCTTCAGCTCAACGGCTCGATGGCTGAGCGGCTCATTGGTTGAGCGGATCACAGGTCGACGGCTCTATGGCTCCAAAAGGCTGAGCAGCTCGACAACTCTACAGCTTGACCATTCGATGCTCAACAGCTTGATGGCTCTGAGCAGCTCCACAGGTCATAGGCTAAATGGCTCACCGGCTTGACAGTTGATGGCTCAGCGGCTTGACACCGCGATGGCTCAATGCCTTCATGGGTTGGCAGGTCAATGGTTTGACGGCTCAACAGCTCAGCAGTTGATGGCACTACTGCTTGAATGATGGCATGGCGGCTCAATGGCTGAGCAGCTCACCAAGTCAATGGCTCCACAGCTTGACATCCGATGGGAGGCTTGGCGACTCAATGGCTGAGTGGCTCATTAAAGGCTAGAGAGCTTGACAGCCCGACTGCCCAATGGCTCGACTCGACGGCTCGACTGCTAGACAGTTGGCGGCTGGACGGCTAACAGCTGACAGCTTACCGGTTGATGGCTGGACGGCTCACCATCTCAGCAGTTTGATGGTTGACGGCTTGTCGGTTGACTAGGCTTGACGACTTGGCAGCTCTTTGGCTAGACTGCTCAACAGTTGACAGCTCGACGGCTCACCAGATCAGCGGCTCGATGGTTCCATGGCTTGACGGTTTGTCGGCTCAACTGCTCAATGGCTTGGTGGTTCACCAGTTGGCGGCTGGATGATTCAACGGCTTGGCGGCTCAACAGTTCAATGGCTAGACCGTTGGCGGTACCAACAGCTCGACAACAGTTGATGGCTCGACGGCTCACCAGATCAGCGGCTCGACGGTTCCATGCTAGACGGCTTGTCGGCTCCACTGCCTGCCAAACACTTGGAACCAAGCTTTAGCCCATGTATTCTGCAACAATGCCCGAGTTAAAAAGAGAGGCTTCACATAGAGCTTCAGCAACTGCATCATATCCTTGTTCGAAACATTTGGCCACTCCATCACAGCATCCCTTACAATAGGAAAAAGTATATCACTCCGTAAGGATGTCGTCTTATGCCTCCTTGCCAACTTCCTAGACTTTGGCGTTGCATCACAATCATCACAATCATCGTCACTCTCTTCTCCATCGTCCAGCATCTTCTTTCATGTCAGCATCATTTACTTCTAATGAGGCTCCTGACTACTGCATGGATACTCTGTTTTGGTGATGTTCCAACCCTTCCTTGTCCCCCAACTAGCAGTTACCAAGAAGTTCTTACCACACTGGCTAGGAATTGAAGACTGTCTGAGCAAGATATTGTGATATAAACACCATATAGGTTTGCCTTCTCAATAACCCGTAATGAAAGGATGTCCCAAGTTGGGAAATTATGACCAACCTGCAACGGTTGAGTGCCTACTTGTAGCATTGTTCTCAGCACTGGACTAACATCGCCCGTGTAGACTATGCTGTTCGGCCACCACCCACACCTTTCCGAAAAGTGACACAGTAAGCTGCAGGATCCTCTGATTCTTCACTGTCACTTTGTAATGCTGCACTGGCTTGGTATTGTGTTTGTCCGGTGGGTTCCGTAATAGGGTCACCATGTTCATCCTCTCAAATCAAATTCTCGTTCCTATCAAAAAGCTCATTGTCGATATCAACAGGTCGTGTATCATCAATTGGATTCCACAATTTGCCAACAAGAGACTCACTGGCAAGGTGGGCAGATCGATCTCTTTACCGACTATCATCATCATAATGACCATCCTCATCATTGTCCTCCATCCTGCAAAGGGAAGATGCAGCAGCAGAAGATGCAGCATGGCCAGCAGTTTGGCTACAAGTAGTCATTTGGCTGCCAACACCAACAGAGGAGGGGAATCGTCATCAAATGCATCAGTGTGATTTGCTGTTTGTATGTGCCATGGCGACGGGCAGTGCCTGCAGGAGTACGCTGCCGAAGAGTTGGTGCCATGGTCTTTTGCCATCAAAGAGTTGGTGCCATGGTCTTTTGGCCTTGTTCTCTAGTTTAATGACGTGCTGGTCGACAGTAAGAAGTGAATTGCGAGTTTGAATGGAGACCAAAAGTTTCCAAAATCTATTTGGTGATGTGTATGTGTGCCCTGGTTGGGAATTCCGATTTTTGGAATTCCGGTCCCCCTGCCTCAAATCGGAATTCTGATTGCGGAATTCTGGTAATTCCGGAAAATTCCATCAGAATGTGAATTTAAGAATTCCGATTTTTTCCCTGTGAAATCGGAATTCCGATTCCGTAATTTTTCGAAATTCCAGTTTTTTCATACAAAGGAACCCATATATTCATTTGGTACTAATTCCTCTCTGTCTGTACATCCATGTGCACCGTACCAATACAAACAAAACAACACACACACAACCTCCCCACTTGCCTCTAATTAATAGCGGACTCATCCCCCCCTCTCAGCATGTACTTCGCCCCCATTGCCTCATCAGCGGAACGTTTCCATGGTTAAATCTCTTCATTCCCTGAAGACAACACTGAGGACCGGCGTGCATGAATCGCCAATAGGAAGCGACATCTTGATGAACTCATCATCTCTCTATCTCAGCTCCATGTCATCAATGTCCAACATCTCCATGATATTGATTACCTTTCTATTGTGATCAACCAAAACCACACAGTTTGTGCACATTGTTGCGAGGAATGTGTCCATGTCATTGCCGAGCAAGAGATGATTAAATTGATGATACAAGCTAATGGCCGCCAGTCCATTTTCTCATATGCCCATCTTCAATTCAAGACGTGGCTTCAACTCAAGATGGCCATCGGTGCTTCTTCTTAATTACCACATTTGCCGCTTTTTTTGCTGCCACTTGTGTGCCCTTCGTGGCTAAATGAAGCCGCGGCGCTTTCCCCCTGGTTGAGTTTCATGCAGTTTGCTTTGTGCGTGACATGTGTAGATGAGTAGTAAGCAAGCAATAGGGTGCTACTTGTTGACTTTTTGATTGCCATGGCACAGAGCATGTATTCTGTCTTTCCTGAGAAGATGCTGATTGTCTCGACAACTCAATGCACCAATCAATGCTGGCGCGCTCACAACTATTAATTCCTATGTTTCCATTTGTTGTTTGATGTTTTGACTTTTCGCCGAAACCTTATCCCGCCTTTTTTTATAATGAGTAATAATTCCTATGTTTGAATCCTTTACTGACCTCTGGATTTATCGCCTAATGCCTAACCCGCCATTTTCTCGTATACTCACAGCCAAAATCTCATCGCCAAAACTGAGTATACGAGAAAAAGGCAGGACAATTGCCACGATGGAACTCACACCTCCTCTCTCACAAAAACAAGCATAGCGGCTGCCATTGATGCTGTTCCACTGCCCCTCAGTCCCCTTTGCATGGACGTTTCATCAATGCAATTGAGTAGATATTTTCTTCCTGGTAATCTCACTACTTCGTCCATGTTTGCAGGTTCTAGAATTTCAATGACAGTGCCAATAATTGGATCGTATGGAGGTTTGTTCATGTCATGGGAGGGGGGGGATGAGGAGTGCTGGGGGGGGGAGCAGATGATGATGGTGAAGTTGGGGGTGGTGGGTGGGCGGGAGAGAATGGACATTCTTGGCGGGAATCTTATTCCGGAGTAAAAATTGGAATAATTTATGGCGTGAACGAATTCCGATCGGAATAAAAAAGTGGCGGGAATGAAATTTAGTTGGAATAAATTGGAATATTCCAGAAAAAAATCCGATTATGGTCAAAAATTAGATTTTTTTTGGAAATTCCGCGGAATTCCGCCAGATTTCCCAACCTAGCAGATAACCAGTGCAATGCTTAGCGACTTTCAGGATTTGGATGGTTTGGTAGATAATGCTGCCCTCATGGCGTACACTGTACTATGCTGTCACTGAGAGTAAGGGATTACAAATTACAAAATCCCTACATGTCATCCGGCTTATACTAACATGATATAAGCTTTGAGGTATATGATGCATCAACAACATTTGCACAGGTAGTGTGCAATAGTTCTACTTTAGGATGCAATGCCTGGTGTCCTCACAATTTTTTGTCCAGAGCACACTCACGCAACACTACCCACACAGTATTACCAAAGTTGATGCTTGGCCAAGAATAATTGCTCAACGGAATACTGTAGGCCACAAACCACGGTTTACTATACAGCCAAAACAATTCTTCACCATGAAGAGTGAACGGAGCTCAACAATCAGCCACCTAGATAAGAGTTGATTCTCATAAGAGCTTAAGCCTGAGATCAAGTCCACATACCAAAGGGTTAAAGCGACGCAGCACACAGTGCAGCAAAGCAAATAAGCCAGGGTGAACATGTCATTGCCAACACACAAAGCTACTTTGGTAAGCTCTGTTGACGCACTGGCATGCCAATGCGATTAGTGTTGAGCCTCGTTTGCTCCATGAAAACAAAGGATTAA
>JALLBA010002026.1:0-13025 GCA_036939675.1 Cyclostephanos invisitatus
TAGCGAGCTTTGGGTAGTTGCCTGATTCTGGGCATTCCTCGAAGTAGAAAGCTCCAAATTCAGAGGCGAAGTAAGCCACCTTGCTGGTGTAGGTGCACAAGTCTCCGTCACATTTCGCGTGACAGAGCTCGGGGTCGTGATTATAGCTCCCGCCCCACTCTTCTTCATATAAACTTCCGTCATCGTCTACTTTTTCGCCAGATTTGCCAGATTTTGAACCACCTGACTTGCCAGACTTGCCAGATAATTCAGGCTCAGGCTCGGTCTCAGACCACCCCCACGCGTCTTCTTTTGGGGGAGCCCACATGAAGACCCATTCTCCACTGCTGCTCTTGGTACCCTTGGAACTCTTGGAACCCTTGGAACTCTTGGAACCTTTGGATCCCTTGCCGCTCTTGCCAGACGGTTCGAAATCGGGCCCGGGCTCGGGCCATCCGGACCATTTTCCGCTGTCATGGCTGGAGCTCTTGGAATTCTTGGAGCCCTTCGATCCCTTGCTTGATTTGCCAGTGATGTCAGGCTTAGGGTTAGGCCATATAGGTGGACCCCATGGCCCATGCTGTGGGTGACCCCAACCATCGCCAGATCCACTATTTGATCCCTTCGACCCTTTGCCGGATTTTTCCGGGGAATCCGATTCAGGCTTGGGGCCCCGCCATCCGGGCGGAGGATGAGGCCAATTGGGAGGCGGGCCCCAGTGGCCTTCGAGATCTCGATATTCATCGCCGCTAACAACTGCCGAGCTGAGAGTGACCACCGCAAGCGCAGTCGATGCAAGGATTGCGCCAGTAGATTTCGATGACATGGCTGTGGTGTTTAGCACTCTCCAATAGACTGTCTCGAGAATGTTAAGTTATTATCTGCTCCGTAGACTCTTGATAAATTATTTCGATGGGTTGATTGTTTGTGATGGTAATAATGATAGTCGCTGCAAGCATGAACGCTCGACGAATCGGGTTTGTTGGACGAACAAAGAAGCAACATTATCGGCTCATGTCTCGTGTCGTAGAAAAACTACTAAGAGACGAGCATCCCGTTAATTTCATTCTACCGGGCTTTTCATTCAAAATTGAATGTGAGAAGATTCAAAGAGAGACGAGCATCCAGGAAATTTCATTCTTCGGGGCATTTGATCTTAACATACTTGTGGAATTATTATGTTAGTCATTCAAAACTGTATGTGAGAAGACCCGTGTACCATGTGTATATATCCTCCGACGAACGGCTTTTTATGGCGCTTTCGGCCATTTTGGGGGGGTTTGAAAAAAGAAAAATAGAAACTGTGCACGAAACAAAAAGGCGAAAGCTTTTAATATATCTCGGGAGGCACCTTCTGATCAAGGAGTGTGCTGCTAAAAAAATACGCTTCAGAGGCAATTACGAGAAATCAGGACGCGTACAAGCGCTCAATTCCTGAATATGCATGTAGATTACTGTGCAGGCCGGGACGGGACATAAGCACCAACTTATGTTCTAAGGTGCAACAGCGAATCCATCAGAATCACATTTCTGTGTATCATACCGTTGTGGGTACGCGGTTGAAGCAACATTCCCTCCATTTTTCTTTTGAATTCCTTTTGGTCAAAAATTGTCCATTCAAAAAATTAAACTCTTGATTCCGACACTAGATTCAACGACGATTTGGAATCAAGTCTTTAATTTTTTGAATGGACAGTTTTTGACCAAAAGGAATTCAAATAAAAAATGGCGGGAACGCTGCTTAAACTGCGTACCCTTCGGTACGAACCCACGCACGTTTCCTCCAGAACTCCACTAGATATAGCAAGACTCCTCAGCGAGAAAGTCTTCCCTTTTTCTGGCACAGCTTCTCATTCTTAAAACATCCTCCCGGCGCTAATCGACCCTCTCTCCCCCATCTCTTTTTCCTTTTGTCGAGGACCCCTTCTAAAAAGATATTACTACTAGCTGAATATTTTATCTTCTTTACCACTGCCCCCTCACAACGCGTCGCTTATCCACAAACACATCATTTTATCTTATCCGACATTGGGAATGAGTACTTCCACAGCGATACCAAATGGCGACGGTTCGTCGACCATCTACGTCCACCACATCTCGCACGGCGCTTCGGCGCAGTCCGCGCCGCCATCACAGCCACAAGTGCAGATGTTTGGGATTCCCTGTCCGGTGCCGATGCCGATGTATACGCCATATTCCGGTTATTCATATTATCCCCAACAACAGCAGCAGCCGGTGGTGATAGTAGTCGGTGAAGGGACACCCACCAAAGCGCCGCCAAAGGAGGAGAAGAAACCAGAACAACCAAAACCAGAGCCTCCAAAGCCAGCGCCGCCCGTGGAAGAGAAGAAACCAGAACAACCAAAACCAGAGCAACCAAAACCAGAGCAACCGAAACCCCAGCCAAAATCCCAGTCAAAACCAAAAGGACCTCAAGAGCCGTCCATTTATACAATCAATGGTGCGATACTATTCAGCTTTGCACTGATCTTTGGTACTGCATGCATAGCTGTGACATATAATGCTAATTATGCACGAGAACAAGCCGAGGCCAAAGGTGATGAAGATATGAGTGATAATGTAGAGTACAGAGAGAACAGGACTGTTGCACTCAGCCTTGGCAGCATATCAGCATTTTGTTTTACCCTAGCACAAATATGCACTGCAGCCGCGGGCACGTATTATATGAAAAAAAAGAAGGCTCGATGCTGTCTTGATGCACTCATGATAGGTGGCTGGATTATTTATTTCCTCACGCTCATATACAATTTGATCTTGATTGTGCTGGCATTTGATATCGAAAATGTAACTTATCCAGGAGTGGTGTTGGTGGGATTTTGCGGTAGTATTCTCGCATGGTTGTTGATGCTAGGATATTCAGAGTTGGCAAGACATAATAGATAGATGCTTGTCCGCGATGCGAGAACCAACTGATGCGAATCGCTATTGACGCACTAAAAAAATGCTGTTAGGATGATGTCTTGTGTGTCCAATTGTTGAACTAAAGAATTAATATTCGGTAATCCTCTTAAGAAGGAACCACACACATTCGCTTTGTTCATTCCTGTGCGATAGAAAAAAAGAAACCAAAATGTTATCACCGACGCTCTGTCTACGCTCTCCTTGCCATCTCAGAATAGCCAAACATGAGCATCCAAGAAATTATATTCCCAATCAAAGCGCTCCAAACAACTTCGGGGTATATTACATTTTCTCTATCAAATGCCAACACCAAAACGATTAGCTCATTGATGCATGTGAGACAAAAGATGATACCCCCCGAAATGAGAAATCCCCCCATACAACAATGACCTCCACCATCGCCCTTTGACTTGTGGCGCAACCCTGCGTAGAAAGCCCCTAATATAGCGATGGTGAAGCATAGCGCCGACGCGCCTGCGGTTCCAATGGCTACAGTCCGATTGACAATGAATTCTTCGTCACTAGTTTCAACACCTGCCTCCCGCGCATCAAACGATTCATAAAACTTGAAAACGCAGAAGATTCCGAAGACAAGTCCTAGAAAGAACATTATTACAGACGCGATGGAAAATCGTGAGAATTGCTGTGGTCCCCTTCGCTTCGGAGGCGCTGGTGCTGGCTTTGGCGGCGCTGGCTTTGGCAGCACTGGCGCTGGCTTTGGCGGCGCTGGCTTCGGGGTCTCTGGTTTTGGTGGGTCCTTCTTCTTCTCTTCTTTATGATTGAGAACTATCACCGTGGGCTGCTGCTGGTGTTGCTGATAATATCCGTATGACTGAGGCGGCGGATGGCACGAATATGCTGGATATGGTGCATATATAGGCGGTGGTGGGGGGGTCGGCATCGGCATTGGATAAGGAATCCCGAACATCTGCGGCATTTGTGGTGGTGGTGGCGGCGCCGATTGCGCCGGAGCGCAGTGCGAGATGTGGTGGACATAAACGTTCGACGACCCGTCTGGATTCGGCACGGATGTGGTGTGCGGTCCCTGCGTAGAATAGAAGCCGTCACCTTGTGGTGACATGGCTTGCCACATTATTGACATTCGATATTTGATTTCTCAACCACGTCTCTGCGAGTCCTTAAAGTATTGCTTTGCTCACCATTCATTATTAGAAAGAGTTGATGAGATCGATTGGAGAGAGTGAACGTTGGGTGACCGAAGTCAATCATGGATTTTAACGACATTTTAGTTAGGCTGTGATTTTGTTAGCTCGGAAACAAATACACAAATACACAAAAGATGGGTGCGTAGTCATTTTTTGTTCGCGAGTGTTCTTTTGCGTTTTCGATTTGTGCGGTATTGTATTTTTTGGCCCCGAATGCGCGAATGCACGGATATTTCCTACAAAATGACCATTTTTTTATTTGTGTATTCGTAAAATTTTATTTGTGGCACAAATAAATTCTCCACGTGGAACTTTTATTTGTGGCACAAATAAAATGTCCGAATACACAAATAGAGCGATCTCCCTCTCGCAGCATAATAATTTGCTCCGCGGCAGATACGCCCCCCCCCTCTCCCTATTCCTTTCTCCTGCTCCTTCCAGCGATTTTCGGCCTCCTACCAGCATGAATCCCCCTCCCGCTGGTGACGCTCTTCCTGCCTACGATTTCTTGTCTGAATTTTTGCCAGCAGCCAACTTTGGCGAATCCTTCCAGTTCAATAGGTTCTTCGGTTTTGATGCCCCATCAGCCGATTCGGAGGACGGCGTGTCGTGCTCCACATCTGTTGAGAGCTCCATGCATGTTAATTGGCGTAGGTGCCGTAGGAGGAGAAAACGTCGACCCAACCGACACGCCTACCGCAAGCAGAGTGTCTTGTTATCCCCGTGGTACGTCAATTTTCTTCTCCCGGGGAGGACACGTGATTTGACTCATGAGCTATCCAGGTCAGATCGCTTTGGCGAGTTCCGGTCACTATTTCGGATGACTCTTGAAAAGGTGGAGGAGTTGACAGATATTCTTATTCGCCGTGGTTATATTGAGCAGCCGCGTACGCTCAAATTTCGTGAAGAGTTCCGTGAGCGCAGTGAGCTCTTCGTCCTGACTGCTCTTTTCCGCCTTGGGAATGGAAACTCGTTCCGTCAGTGTCGCTCCAACACCTACATCAGTGTTTCCGAGATTAGGAAATTCTTTGTGATTTTCTTGGATGCGATCGTCGAAATGAGGGATGATTTTGTTTACTTGCCTCGGGATATGACAGAATTGCGAAGGTTGACCAGCGACTATGATGAAGTTGGTTTGCCCGGTTGCTGTGGGTCCATGGACGTCGTCCATGTTAAGTGGTCACAGTGTCCCACTGGCGATCACAACCGTGCCAAAGGTAAGGCTGGTTACCCCACGCTGGGCTTTGAATGTATAACCAATTACCGTCGCAGGATTATAGGTATCTTCGGACCTCAATTTGGTACCAGGAATGACAAGGAGATCGTGAAGGTGGACACAAATGTCCATATTCTTCGTACTGGATGGTACAAGGATGTGAGGTGGAGTTACTACAATGCTGATGGCGGCGTCTGCGAGGATCGCGGGGTGTATTTCATCTGCGATAACGGCTACCTTCGCTGGCCGACTTCAATTTGTCCGTACGAGGGAGCGGACAGCTCTACCCTTGAGGGACATTTTTCTACGAACTTGGAGGCAGTGCGGAAGGATGTGGAATGTACCTTCGGGATATTGAAAAAACGTTGGAGAATATTAAACAATGGTCTGGAGTACCGTGACATACGCGTCTGTGAGAAGATATTTGTTGTCTGCTGTTGTCTGCACAATTTCCTCTTGGATCAGCAGATGGAGAGAGGTTCTCCCAAAGTTGGGCGCGGTTGTCCGATAGGTGACGATGGGGTTTTCTTAGATGGACATACCAACCGACCCGGGACGGAAAGCGAATTGGGTCTCTCTCTCCAATTTGGTAAGAGACGATCATTGTTGTCGGTTCATCTAAAAGTTTTCTGCAAGTTGGGCAAGACAAATCGTGAAGAATGGTAGACGATACTAAATGTAAAAGATGGTAGACGATACTAAATGTAAAAGATAGTTCAAGTATTCATTAAAGCGTAAAAGTAACTTAATGTTAGAGAGATGAATTAGTATCATCCTCTGCTATTTGACTATATCCAACAGACACAGGCGTGCTTATCTCCCTTGGATCCTCTTCTCCCATCCGTGCCATCCTCGACAGCAAACTAGCGATTATCTCATTGTACCCCTGCTGCCCATGGATTTGGATGTAAACATCCGCATTTTCCCTCAACATCTGAATTTTTGTTTGGATGCTCTGAATGGCAATCTGTGCCGCCTGAGCCCTCATTCCAACAACCCTTGCCTGCTTGAGCTGATGCTCAATCTCCCTAAATGGATCAGGTGAGCGTTTGCTCTTCGCCTCCGCCCTCTCCCCCTCCAGCGCCCTACGGCTATCCTCCCTCGCCTCAACCCTTGTGCGTCCTGGTGGCAGCTCCATCGGACGCATGCTGATGTCCTTGCAGTCCTTATGGACGAGACAGGCAAGCATATACTTGCACGATGACGATGTAAGCCACCAATCTTCACTAATCATCGAACGAACAGACAAGGGGTCATCATAATCAACCCCCTGTTCATCCTACGAAGGAAAACCAAGATGTTAGACCTGAAATAAGAAATGATATAAAATAAACAAAATCAGTATACAATACCGGATGCTTTTCACGCCAAAGTGCCTCAACCAGAGGCAACTTCATATGACGTAGCTGATTTGATCCGCTTGGGAGCTCCGAAAGGCCGCCAACCCCGGGAATCTTCTTGGAGAAATTGCGTAACTGCGTTAGCTCCGCCTCATATTTCCTCCACAAGCTTGTCCCCGTGTTCTCTTTCTTCGCGTTCTTGTATCTCAAACGCATGCATTCACGGAGGTTTGTTTGAGAAAACATGGAATCCTCTATCTCATCCAGTGTTGCCATGTACTTATTAAAAAACACTGTCTCCTTCTTTACCTTCTTCATTGGGTCCATCCCGCGAACTGCAGCACCAGCCTCAACTAAAATGCACAGCTCGACACTAGCGCGGTTTCCCTCGGTTATCTGGTTCCCCTCCATGTAATGCTTAAGCCTTTCAAAAAAGGAATACTTACTGACTTCATTGTCGGTTGGCGTTGCAGCACAGTAGTCATCACCGGTGCGTGAGAAGATTGGACTGTCATAAGGGCTCAGCTCCGACGACATACCCGCCGTCTTGGTCCCGGCAGCTCGAGGAGAGGAGTGGGAGGACACAGAATCTGCATCCGATAAGCCGCCCGACCTGGCCTCCGCCAGTTGCTCGGACTCGAGGTCAGTCCCCTTTGCCATATGTAGCTCGTTAAATTTTTGTGGCGAGCGTCTAACCTGTCCTCGTGGATAAGAAGGCGGCGCCGACACACGAGAAGGAGCACGGGAAACACTCCCTGTCAACGGATCATACCTCAAACCAGTGGTCGTCCTCAACTCCGCCAGCTGCTCGGGATCAAGCATAACATCCTTCCGCCCAGGACGGCCATTCCCGCACGAGGCGCACTTTCCCACCAAAGCACCTCCGTCGCCAACAAAGTGAAGCACCTGGCAACAGGAGGAATACCACGCATTCCACAAGGGAGGTAGGTTCAGCATCCTGGCGGGCGTGTCCTTGGGCGATTCTTCTGCACCACGTGGTACGATGACAGATACCGCAACAGGGACATGCGTGATGGGAGACAGCTGCGCCGCAATCCTCTCGCTCGCCACAGACTTGGAGACCCGCATAGGAGATTCACGAGTAGGAGCGGCGGCGACTTCTCCACTCGCAGAGGCGGACTTTTTCTTGGCGGCGGCAACTTTGGCTGGATGCGTTGAGCCGACTGCTACACTACCCCGGCCACGCCTCGCATCAGCAACCTTGGAGGGCATGGCGGAACGGCGGAGACAGCCCCGGGAGAGCTTGGATACTTGCGAGGGGAGAACTAGTCTCGACCGACGTCGACTGCCGCAATGGGATTGTTCATCGCCAGCCAAAAAAGGGTGCGTATCTGTGCATCCGCGGATTCGCTTTCTGTGCGTGCCAAAAAAAACACCGAGGAACATGCCCCCACACAAAAGACACCATCCGAAAAAAAATGTTCGCGACTGTTCGTCCGTGTATTTGTGTATTTGTTTCCGAGCTAACAAAATCACAGCCTTAGGCTGTGATTTCTTTGAGCATGTAAGCATGTAAACGTGTAGACATTGGAACAATGAGGATGCACCTGTCTCTTTATTTTTAAGACAGTGTCTTATGTTTCTTTCAGATTTTTTTTGTGATTTGTTGGTTCGCAAATATCCATGTGCGCAAGTACGCATGTAGTCATCAGCGACAGACTTTTTGGTGGGCAACATCTGTTGCCCAACAGCATTTTCTGTTGCCTGGCCACACACTTTTTGTGCGTTTGTCACCCAACATTAGCGGCATCGATCCTCCCCAACGTGTCTCTGATCTCTCTCCACATATTTCCGCCAACCTGCATTGCCTCCTAAATCCCTTGGCGCGAGGGTCCCTCACAAATCGCGCAGTGTTGCCAATGCCCCGATGCGCCCCGCCGCAGCCGCAAAAAGGGCCGTGGCGGGGAATAAAAAAAGGCCGCATCTATTTGTGAATCCCCCCCACGGAGCGCCAAAATGCTAGCGAACATGAAGATTCACAATCAAGTTTCGCCTCAGGAACATGTCCCCATTGTGTCAGTTGCGCCCAACACCGCTGTGGCTACCCCCAGCATGACTGTTGCTGTTGACTGCGGTGAGCGTCACTCTAATCATCCTCCTGCTGGTGATCACCCTCATGGTGACATTCGAGGGGGAGAGATGCACGCTGAAGAAGAGGTAGGGGTACGGTTAGTGCCTCTACCACCCTTATGGAATGCTTGGTGGTGTGGTGACTGTTGTGCCCTGCACTATGTTGGCAATGGTGGTGACTTGCTTGGGGCCTGTATTGTGTGTGGGGACAGCAGACCAGTTAGAAACAACATGATGCTCGACCCCGATGGATGCTGATATTGAAGACGCGTTTGAGTTTTCTTAACATGTTTGTTAAGCTTTAGGGAAAGGGAGTGTCCGAAAGGAAGGGTTGTATGACGGACCCACTAATTAATTATATTGAGTATGAATTACAATGAAATGATAATCTAATTTAATTACTTTGCTGACCCCCCTACCTCTCTTCCATCGGGTCATCCCTATCCCATGGGTGGAGTCTATCCATCCTGTAAACAGAAAATGCCCTCGGGTAATCAGCAGGTTGGTGAGCTCAACAAAGGCATGCAAAAATAATTGCGAAAATGAACAAATTGATCAGAAAACAAGAGCTCATGAGACGAGTAAAATACCTGTACCATGCCGACTCAGAGACGCTCTCAATGTGGTATGCAGATTGGTGCGGCGATCGCGTCTTTGTTGATGGCGACATCCATTCTCATCGGACCAGTAACCAAGAGAATCGTCGTCAAACTCGGCGGTGACCAAACCTTCAAAATTACCAAAGGTAGCATCAAACGCAGGGCCGCCAAAACCAAAGGACGCAGTGAAATCCTCGTCAAAATATTCAAATTCAGCGCCAAACTCAAAATCAAATAGGGAATATGTAAGATCCATGGTTGGTGGGTAGGGAAGAGAAGATAAGGCGAAGAATGGTGGGAGCGCGGTGATGTGATTATTAACTATGGATGTGTGAGGGGGGGGAGATGGTGTTGAGATTTGCGGGTTCCACGTAAGCATATATATACACGTCTTACACTGTCGACCATTAAAAAGTACCACCTCAATTGTTTTTCATTTTAAATATACTCACCTACTCTGACGCACTCCATTTTAAGCAAAAACGTTCTCAGTTCCCCCATTTTTTGCCTTTCCAATCGGTCACCACCTAAACTTGGGCTGATAAATATAACACAGTTTATTGCCCGAGCATAATATCACACTCTCATCTCTTCTTTTGATCATTGAGCCATGTCACTGCCAGTGAGTACCAGGTCTTCCACACGCCTCAAGGAGAAGAATGGGGATAATATTCCAGCGGCCAGTGCAGCCCGTCCTCAGCCAGGAGCAGGCTCTACCAAAAAACCGCAGTGCCAAGGGTGGGGATATTAATATTCCCGTGTCCAGTGCGCAACCCCCCCCTGCCAGGAGCAGGATCTACGAAAATCTGGCCATGCCAAGGGTCGTGGCAATAATTTTGTTGCGCAACCGCCCGTGCAGGCTAAAAATTCACGCAGTGCCAATAATTGTGCGGCCTCCTCAAGTGCGCCACCCCCTCACCCCCTCCCCCCAATTAGGAGGACACATCAATTTTTCAACCAATCCCCCCTACTGGCGGAGCATCATCGAGGGCCCCACCCCCTCACCCCAATTTGAAGGACACAACAATCGCACCACCACTCTCTCCCCCCCTATTCTTTTTTAAGGAACTGGATGTGATTGCAGGCCACCAAGCAACCAACCAACACTCCTATGAATCTGTGTCTGGTTTTAATTTTGTTGCAGCGATGGACGTTCCACCCCCAGGTCATTTTGCAAAAAATGTTGAGGCTGCCAAGTTAGCATCGAAGGCTATCAAGATGCGTCCGCCTCCTCGCAGGACGGGTGGACCGAGACCAATCAAGTTTGGGATCACGGAGCCCGGAATCCCTATTGACCAATGGAAATGTAAACCGGAAAGTTTACTGGGTGATTCATTTAGTTCTTTGGTGGCGGCTGGTGCTACCAGCATTCATTCTGGTCTAGTTCTGATGATGATGATAACAAGCCATGGAATGAGAACAAGGATGACAGCAATGACAGTGATGATGATTATGTGGATAATGATTTTTTTGAAGACGATGACAACGATGATGATGATGACTTCATTGACATCGACATTGAATCTGAGGACGAGTGCAGGTCCTCCTTTCCCAAGGAAGGACCTACTTCTCGTGGACACCCTCTTATGCCTGGAGGTCCCCAAAAGCAAGATTACTCCAAGATGACAGCGTCTATGGCAGCAATTGCCAAGATGGAGGATCGTGCAAAATGAAAGGCTTGGACGGATGCTCAGTGTGTGATTGTCGGACTGTTTTGAAGGCATGTATCCACAAGAATGTGGGAATGCAAAAGGAACTGAGCATTGAATCTGAAAGGAAGCTGGAAAGGTGCTTTAGTTTAAAGAAAAGAAAGTGAGATCTCTTCTAGAGATCCCTAAAAACCTGCTTGAGAATTTAAAACCGTAAATTCTATCTTGATGACTAAATACATAGTCACATATATAGATATATCCACTCAGGATATTCTCACAGGCAGATCTTGAGGGCAAAATTACTCCTCTCCTCAAGGATTTCTGGCTTCAACTGATCAGCCTTTCCGAGAAGAGTGAATTGATTGACATTGAATCCTCTCTGGCGCCACTCCTCGATGAAGTTAAGAAGGTCCAACTCGATATTGGGGAGAATACTAATACGCCCGGTGTGCTCCAACATCTTGTTGCTCTTCTTGGGGTTCACGAGGAGGTCATCTTTCTTCTGAGCCCAATGAGTTAGGCAGGCAGTGTCGACCTGCAGAATAGTTCCTGCTTGCGCTTGAGTCATCCTTTCCTCAATCATGAGCTTCTCCAATACTCCAAGGATCCCCAACTTCTTGGCATGGGTGTACCTGTGACGGTTACCGGTCCTACCGGTATTATACCGCTTGAAATGGCGGCTTGCGCAGAATCCTCCTTGGTTATAAACGACCTTCATGGCTGAGGACGATGGGGATGTGAAGTGGAGTTGATTGAGAATTGAAAAATGTGAATGAAAATGAAAAATGAGGGTGTGTTGGGAATTGTGTGATCGGGGTTGGGACCCCTGTTCCTTACGAGCAATACCACGTATGACCTACTACGCAAAATGGAGTCACGCCGAGGGTGTGCCATAAAATGAAATAAAAATGGGTCGACATAGGAACTATACAGAAAACCATGTCGACTACCTTAGCACTTTTAGCTAACCGATCACGAGAAAGCATGCCATGGCTCATTGCTTCAGCAGCATATTCTACAGTAGTAGCGATACTCTTTCTCACAAATTGTTTAAACAAACAGCGTATCCTACGGTAGTAATATTTTGGGTGATCTGCCAAAATACCACTACTTTTAGCTTTGAATATATTCACGTGCCAATGCCAATATTTCACTTCTTGAAACACTTCACCGAAAAACTTATTTTGAAAAACATAAGAAAAAGCTATTTCAGCGTTGTTAGTGTTATTTCACTTTACTAAAATAATTATTCCTACACATCACCAAGACAGATGTAAATTGATATACTTCACCTTACGTACACCTATTTTTTCAAATACTTCACCCACACATTTAACTTTTATATTACCTCACTTACAACACATTGAAATTTTGAAACACTTCACCTCAGAATAATATCATCATATTACCTCACTTAAATGTATCGTATTTTATATTACTTCACTCACGGTAATATGTGATTTTATTCTATCACACCTTCTGTTATATATTTTACATTCCCTCACCTCTACGCCGTGTGACGAACGGCAATTGCATCCCGGGGAGGACAATTGCTCCATCCCCTCCCACTGCCTCCGCCGACAGATCGTCCACGCCCCAACGAGCGCCCGTGCCCCCCCCCCTATCGCGTTACTCGTTGCATTCATCATTGTCCCGATCATCGCCCTGTCGTCGTCGTCATCGTCATCCTCCCCTCTTGCCGCCGCAAACTACATGGCCCACAGCGACACATTGCTGCTGCATAATTCTGCACTGGCGGTGATGGAGGGCAACGAAAGCCGCGGCGGTGGCCGGGGGGGTCTCCTCTTTTTTCTTCTTGAATTGTGAGGCGCAAGGGGAAGGCAGGGGCAGGTCTAATGTTGAATTTCACAAAGCTACGTACGTTAGGAGTTGGTACCAAAATTTTGGCAAACAACTGGTGAGACTTAATAATATCCAAAACATCAAGGTGAGGGATCTCAAAATACAATTTTTGGAAGGTGAGTCATCTCAAAATACATTTTTGGAAGGTGAGTCACGAACTCATCTCAAGTTGCCGACAGGTATGTACCCCGAAAACA
>JALLBA010002030.1:0-12643 GCA_036939675.1 Cyclostephanos invisitatus
TGCCTAATTTGTAACAATGGTTACAAAAGTTACTGTGAACTCTGGGCTCATGTCATGTCTCCAGCCACTCCAAAAAGTGATGAGTTGGACTTCGATGTGCCCACTTTTGCGTATGGCCAGAGCATGTTGGATAGGTTTTGAGAATTGTAATGCGGCAACAATAATATAGCCTCATGGGCAACTATCATGTTGAACAATATATGCTGACAGTACGGGCACGTGCCAAGTACCCGGACCGGTATTGGCATGATCAATTACCAACGTTGGCAAATATTAGCTGCCAATACTGATGAAATCTATCGTACTTTGGAAAAATGGCAATAAGAAGTGAACACAAGTAAGTTCCAGTTTTGGGCCCAATACCAGAAATGTGCTGCCCAATACCAATAATGGCAATTTGCGCATTTTGGTACCAACATATATATTTAGGTTCATGTCCTGATGCAATCTTGCTAAAAAATGGTGAGTTATGGCATGGATGAAACCACACATTTGCTAAACTACCATTCTGCTTTTTACAAGTGGCTTTCTTTCACCCACGAAAAACATTGTTTTGTAGTGCCAGCCAGTATGTACCTGAGAACAAGGGAGATTAGTTTTCACAAAAATTTATATGTCTAAGAATACAACTGCCTTATCACTGAGATACTGAAGTCATGTAAACGTATGAATTCATTCTTATCAGCCAGTTTCCCCATTATTATCATTCTTTGCATTATCAACTGTCCCATCAACTCCCTTGTAAGCTTTGATGACATTATTTGCATTCTCCAAGGCCAGAACAAGGTATATTAGATCACATGCTGCAGATTTATGAAAATATATATGTGTATATAAAGTCATATAAATATGGGAGGAAATGCGGAATGCCTCACTTAGCGATAGGTTTTTTTTCTTCATAGGAATTACTGCAAAATTGCTAAAGTGAGGTATTTTCCAGGTGAAAAGCTCTATATAAAGACATTCTCCAGTTTTTCTCTATAAATATATATAGTACTTCAGCATAGAGCAATGTATGAATTCATGTTATGAAATCATGTATATGTATGATTTCAAATCCACCACTAGTTGTCGTCCCTGTTATCAGGTGCCCCCAGCTTGCATCCTTCCCCTCACCATTGCTGGTTCTTCGGGTTGTTCATATAATCAATATGTCTCGTATCACTGACCTACTATTACCTAAATAAGTGCTCATTTTTCAGGTATTATGATGAGCAAAGAATATTGTATGATTTCATATGATTTGAATGACTTCATAGGATGGAGACACTCCTTTAATTTTTTAGACAAGTAAATTTTCAGAGTGAAAAAAATCCCCCTTGTCCCCAGGTACATACACGCTGACGGCACATTTTTTTATTGGGAAATAACACAGAATGTAAACAATGCACTATGTTAGCACCGTGTGGTTTCATCTCCACACCATAACTATCCCTTTTTCTTCCCTGAATCTATTCCAATTAGCATATTACGTAGGTGATTTAAACTGTCCTTAGCCGTAGCCTTGACTGGCAATGTTGGAATGTCTGTGTGGTGTCGGGGATTTTTGCCCCAAAACAACAGACATGCTGACATGTTGGACTGACATGTCGGCACTGATACAGATCATGTCAGTGACATTGAGCCACGTTGGCTCCTCAGATGCCATGTCAGTGTTGTGTCAGCATGCCAATCACCCAGCATGTTGGCACTGTGTCGGCAATAAAACTACTTTGTACTATACTTTTTAGCCCACACCAATCAAAAAGAATGGTGATGCCGTGGTGGCTTTAGTAGAGGGTGGCATTTTGGGAGGTGTGTAAAGCTATTTAGCGCTGGTCGAAGGTTGCAGTGATGGCATTGGATGGCGGTGGCAGCGGCAGTAGAAGATAAGCAACAATGGTGTCAACGTTGACGTCATCAATTGATGCGACGCAACAAGAGTTTGGGGTCAAGGCAATGGTAGCAAGCAACAACCAACTAAATGTGGTGAAAAAACACAATGCAACGGGACGTGATGACAAGATGAGACATAACAATAAGATGCAATGGCAAGACATGACAACGAGACGTAATGATAAGACACAACATGAGGGGACATGACAATGCGATGCAATGCAATTGTGTGACAACCAACCGAACAACGCGGGCGCAATGAGAGGCTAAGACACAATGCAACGATAAGTTGAAAAGCAACAAGATATGGTATGGTGCATGTGTGTGTGGGACAAAAAATCTTAAAACATCACATTTTAAGAGTTTTTCCACTGACCAAAACTGCAATATCCATGTCACTTTTAGGCGTTATTAATCGATTAAGTGGCTCCTACTAACTTATCCCTCCCCTGCGAGTATCAAATCATCTCGATCAAGTCCTTCTGGTCAGTTTGATGTACAACACTCTTATGCTGCTTTCAGTCTTGTCAAGGAGGTGTGCACAAACACCCACCGATCGCCTCACAAAATGACCAAATATCATTGAATTGCACTGACCGATTGCATCTATCATTGTTCTATTGCACTCCTCCTCCAATCCAGTGCAGCTAACTCATTACTAACATGACTAGGCCGCATGTCATTGATCCGGCGAAGCGTGAACGGCTGGTTGTCATGTATCATAGGATGCCTCAAATAGAGCTTCAGGAGGTGATGTATCTTGCAAACTTCTCCCCCGATGAGGTTACTGATATCGCCCTGCGCCACTGTGTTCAGTGCTCCCTCCCCAGCGGATCGCTTAAGGCCTTTCAAGCTATTATATCAGGCAACCCCAATCGCGACAAGCGACACAAGAAATGGCAAGCCATCAAGCGTGCCCCTACCCTCGACCCTCGAGCGTACCCCCTCAATCCAACAACCCACCATGCTCGGTGAGCCATGTAAGCTAGTGATTGGCATAACACCCTCTCCCACCTTGCCCCATGTCCAGTTTCCATCTGCTGAAGATGCGGTGACACCTGTGACAGCACCTATGTCATCAAAAGCCAAGCGTGCTCTCTTCAACAAAATGTATCACGCTAAGAAAAAAAATGTGTGCTGCCGCCCACATCACCACTCCCGGACCGGCCATCACAACAATGTCTGCCACATCGTCCGCTACAGCCGCTGCTACATCGTTCGCCACATCGTCTGCCGCCCTCCCATGGAAGTTTGGACCTGATGGCACCAAGCATGGGCCGACTGTGAGTAGAATGGCCAAGCTTCAAAAGGTGAAGGCGGCTGTGGATAAAATACTCAATGCCTGGTGTGTTGAGTCACAGGCGGCCGTTCTACGTGCTGTTGTGGATCACCCAGCTTTGACAGCTGCATGTATCCTTGCCGGGATTGACACAGCAAAGGCAACTGATGCGACAAGATTTTTATGCAAACTATTGTTGCACATGCTGTCTCGCAGCCGTTATGAAAGGTCAGAATGATTAGCTGATCTGCCAGCTGCTTCCATGGAGCCCAGAGGACGAGAAGGAAGCGCGGGGGTCGACGAAATGCATTTTTAATGCTATGGAGGTGCGGATGATGACAACAATAAACAAGGGAGAGGTGGGAGCAATAGGGACGAGTGACAAGGCGGCGATGGGATATTATGTGGTGAAATGGCTGAGCAATCCATATTCTTTGCAGGCGGACACGGATGGCATGGCTGGAGTTATTGACGCTGGGACGGCGATGGCAGATGCAGTATACTACAACAGGGTGCCAAAAGCACCATTTTGGTACACAAAATCCAATGAGAAGACAGTGCTCAAGGTGGGGCATGTCTTGAGGAGTGGGTTGGAAATGGAGGAAGTGAGCACAATGAACACGCTGCCTCGGTCATGCAACAGAGTGGAGGCATCGCGGCAAGAGGAAAAACGGGTGAATATTCTCGACCACGAGGATATTATGGAGGAGGCAGAAAGGTGCGATTGGCTGGATTATGAAGACGATGATGACCAGGAAGAGAGTGACAAAGGGGAATTGGAGAGCGAGGTGGAAAGTGACAGCTACGAATAGCAGTAACTTTAAACATTCATATATCAAAAACTAAAGATGTGCCGCTGGCAAATAGACATCCGCCATCACCCTCAAATCATGGGGCACCTACCCGTATCATATTATCCCCGTAGTCTAACCAAATCATCAATCACGACGGCCATTTCTGCCATGGTTGAATTGTTCTTTCATAGCTTTTTTTCTGAATTCAATTATGGGGGTTGATGGGTGTTGTAAGAATTCCTACACTGGAACATCACCGTGCATCATTAGATTTAGGTGTACGTATCTAAAAAAAAGTACGTCAATTTTTTTGGATGGGTGTCATCGTCGTTAGATTAAGGTACGTATCTAAAAAATAAGTACGCAATTTTTTTACTTAACCTCAAGGAGGAGTTTAGTGTGTTACATTTTGTCCCACATACAGGTGCACCATACAATATATAAATGAGAGGGGATGTTGAGACACAGCGTGACATGACTGATGGAACAATAGAACGTGATGATGAGAGGCAGAGTGACGACACTATAACCAACCAAATGAAGTGGACGTGATGAGAGGTGAAGATGCGGAGAGAGGTACGCAACAAGAGGCTAAGACACAATGAGAGGGGAGGCAGGGGATGATTTTTGTTGGTAGGTATTGTTTGAACTTGGTGCACAAATGCACGTCATTGAGGTCATGTAGTATATTGTATTCAATGTAGGAATAGATAGTGCGCTCTCATCTACACACTTATCTAACTACGAATATCATATTTTCATGGTACGTCAATGTCAGAAAATGCTGACAAAAGAGTGTGCCTACACACGGAAAACCATGTGCCAAAATTGGCCTGTTGGGATGAAAATAGATGGCATCTGGCCTTGTCGGCAACATGACGACGACATTACCAGCCAAGTCCGTAGGGGCCTTCCTACTTCTACTAGCACGATCCTCAACTTGTTTTACTATCTTCTTTGCCTGGCCAAGGGCAGTCATCACAAGATTTCTGCAATTATATTCTCCAATATTTTCCAGCGTATTGATCAATATCATGTTGAGCTGCTCGTTGATCCATTGATCTGACCATGCCGATGATTGCTATTTGTCCCCGTAGGTCTGCCACCTCAAATCTGAACAAATTTTGATGGTATTGTCCAAAATGGCAAGATGTGTCATGAGAGGACATGACATGCAGCTGGTCGCTTGTCGTTGCTACTAGCTCTTTGATCGTGGTGCAATGTCTCAAGTCCAGACTTTTGGATCAAGAAAGGGAGATCCATTGCAATTGGGGCTTCGGGATAGAGGGGTAGTGACAATCCTCATGCGATGTGAGAAATTCGTTGACCTTATATTGGAAGTAATAGCAAGGGTTGCAACACTTGAACGATGCTGCTGGAATGAGCAAGGTGGCGCATGATGTCGAGGAGGCCGAACCGTGCATGATAATATTATGAGGCATCATGGTACGTCCTTCATAGTTTCCCTCTGAAAGTAGCAGCACAGTTGTTATCTCATGCTGAAGGATGATTGCAGATGGCTCTTTGTGTCACAGGTAAGGCCGGTGCGCTCTCTTACCAAATCAGAACATTTGTCTTGTCCTGTTGGTCTGTCCTTGGTCCTTTTAGTAGAGCGTAGATGTGAAGTAGCTCACATCTCACACCACCAGGTTTTTGCCCTTCACCAAGCACCATGGAGATTCCGTCGCCATTCTAATGCCATTAAGTTTGCAAGTGGGTTCACGATAGGACTCTTGATGTAGAGCATGTCGCTGGGAAGATCAATCCTGCGGACATTTTTACGAAAGAAATGCGCAAAAGTGCACACTTCCATTGTATGCGAGCCTCTTTCATGTCCCCTTTATCTAGTTTCCTGAACAACTCTATCCTAGCCATTCACCATGACTCTCAGCCCACCCCCAATACCACCGTTCCCACGGCGGCTCGGGTCTGCACTTCAGGGAGTTCTTCGGGCTACTTTTTGGCCCTTAGTTCTTCATCATTCTTCCGCAGTCTTGTGATTATCTCTTATCTCTGTGGTGCGGGTCATTATCTCCTTCGTCGAGCTCATGGTTTCATTCCTCCAGATATCTTTTGAGATATTCTTTCAGTCGATTATCTCCCGAGTTTCTCCCCTGGGAATCCACCTGTTCTCCTTTTCCCTTTTGCTGGACGCAAGGTTGGGGGTGTTGGTCTGTCCTTGATCCTTTTAGAAGAGGCTATTTAAGACTGTTCAAATAGAAATCCGACCCTCAGAAAGTAGCGGGAAAAAAAAACGAACAGAAAAATTTAGACAGTAAAGTTCCCCGACCGATTTCATCAGAAATCGGCTGGTGCGGTACGTGTCAGATATCATTCAGACACAAAATAAGATGAGCGACACAAAGATGCCTCTGTTTTTTTTTCAACTTCAATCGTTGTGAAGATACTCTCTACTAGTTTAATGTGAGTCCTGAAATGGAGGTTGACGATTTTGACCGCCACGTAGAAAATGTACCATTAGGTATGATACTTTTTCGCACCTCTTTTTTGCCTCTGTTTCACCACTCACATCACATTTTCTGCTGACCATGATGGCCAGCGGCATCAGCCCATACCGTCGCCTTCGGACCGACGACACCCCAAGTAAGCACATCGTTGTCCCCCACACACCATGGGCAATGATGCCTGCACTTGGTTTTGTGTCATACCATCGGTGGCACGAGCTGTTGCGCATCCCCCCCCATCGACTCATTTGTCGGTTTGTCTTTTTTGGTAAGAAAAATCCACCCGAGACCATGAATAAGCTTTCATTATGAATAACCGCTACTAAAGCCCATCCTCACCCCTCACGATTCCCCCCCCATCCCCGGACGGGTCAGTGGATGCGTTGCTGCCGGTATTCATGAGCCAGGGCCGTCATCATGCGGCATGATGGTGCGAGGAGGTGACAACGCGAGGGACGTGAGCGAGGAAAGTGAGCGAGGAAACGTCGCAAGAGATGCAAAGGACGCGACCAAGGCTTCGTAGCCAGGGACGTGATGAAGCAAAGAGTGCGAAGACAATGTCTCATTGCCACGATAAATTTTTGAAACGACAATCAACTAATGAGTGGAATTGGAGCAACGGGTGATCGGTGATCGACGCTGGACGCAGCTGGTGACTCAACAATTAACTGCCTCTGACAAGAAATGACAATGCGATAGACGCGAGTATGGCGTCGTCGCAAGGGACCTGACAACGTGAGGGATGCAAGCGAGGAAGCGTCGCAAGGGAGGGGATGACGCGAGGGAGGTGATCAATGTATGTTGCATCGTTGGGCATCATCGATGACGTGTGTGCATAAGAAAAAAATATTAATAGGAATAAATAATCTTTCCTTCAGTTTTAATTATACAAACCAGTCGCATAGCGTGTTAGTTGATCTTGTTGTATGATTAGTCGCGGGGGGGGGGCTGGCCGCCAAGCGGCGCCCATCATTTCGTCGACGATGCGTCGTCGTCGCACATCGTTGTCGACGCGACGTACAATAATAGTCATATCAATGGTAATAATTAGTATGTTTTATAGTTTTAATGACGCAGCCCCATCGCATATTATATAAGTTGATTGTTGCGTGCTTTGATGAGGGGCATGCGGCCCCATAGCGGCCGTACGACGGCAGCGGACGCCATGGTCGATCGCATTTTACCATATTTTTGTTAGTATTTTTAGCTAGGCACACATGTCACAAGTCCGCATAACCCAAGTCCGACGACAAGCCTACCACCTATCCGACCAAATATCTCTGCCAATATTTGGCGGATGAGGACGTTTCAAGTAACCATCCTCTGCCCATGTATGCTGGGATGCTGGCTGTATAGTGTTGAAACGGATTTGAATTGTAAATGACGACGTGATAACAAACCGTTATGTGTTCGTTGTGTGTTGTGGGGTTGCCGAGTGCACAACTAAGTGAAAATGGGTGCGCAGTTGACCCCCAAGATGACGTCGGATTAAGACGGTCCCAGTAAGTGTTGTGACCGTCAGATCAAGCTCTACACGTCAATGCACTCTGATGGGCCACCAGATTTAGTTCTAACAGTGTCTAGCTACTTTTACTACAATGGACGTATGTAACGAAACTGTTTGTCGGTTTGGCCCTGTTTCAGGACTCACACTAAACTTGTATGACACATCGAAACATGAATACTCACGGTCTGTCCGGACGGCTGTTTTTTCCCGTCATTTTCTGAGAGTCGGATATGAACAGTCTTATTTGGCCAATATTGACATTCTTCTTGACATAGTAGTCAATACTCCGGTCACCTAATCAACGTATACGACGATGATGATTATGACATCATATCGCATGATCCTCCTCGCGGCACTGCCGCCGCTTGTCGTCTCCTTCTCCGTCCCTTCCTCCTCGTACCACCTCGGGAGCTATCGTTCCTGCCGGATCCGACGTCATCATGGCGTCATCGTCGTTGGCACCGTGGCGACGTCGTCGTCGTTGCCGTCATGCCTCGTGCCCGACGACGACGACGACGACGACGACGACGAAGACGACGACGTTCTCGGCGACGACTCGTTGGTCGAGGAAAAGGAAGATGGAGGAGGGGGGGATGTGGGATTACGGGGCACGACGATCAATCGACGCGACGTCCTGCGTCATTCCGCGACGTCCCTGGCCGTCGTCGTCGCCACCTCCGCATCCGGCCTCGCCGCATGTCCCGCCCCCGCATACGCCGGGATGAATACCAAATCGCGTACCACCGGATACGCCATACAGCATACCGAACGGGAATGGTCGGAATCGCTATCGCCCGCACAGTTCTTCGTATTGCGCGAGGGGGGTACCGAAATGCCGTATTCGTCGATCCTCGAGAACGAGGAACGGGATGGCTTGTACGTCTGCGCCGGGTGCATGTCGCCCCTGTTCGAATCGAGGATGAAATTCCACTCGGGTACCGGTTGGCCGAGCTTCGCGAATATGGTGAACGACAACGTCGAGGTCGAGGACGTGCCGCAATTGCAATATCAGCTCGCGGGGGCCGAGGTGCGCTGTCGTGCCTGCGGCGGACATCTGGGAGACGTATTCGCCGATGGGTATCTCTTCGTTGGCACGCCGGCGTTCGTTACCGGCAGGAGATACTGCATCGACGGCGCGGCGTTGGCGTTCGTGCCGAGCAAGAGGTTGTCGCGGGGCGACGATAATGACGGCGCGTCGTACGAGATCATCATGGGCGATCGACCCCCAATCGCCCGTCAAGGGGGGAGGAGATTCCCGGGATGATGATGACGACGACGATGGTACGAAAAAATATAGGGGCTAGGAAAAACGCCCGCCTCCATGTCTTCGCAAGAGGAAAGGGTGGCGTGAATACCGGATCTTTTGCGTGGGCGTGTGACGTCGGGGGATGGAACTGTGGGAGGATCTGCTCATGGACGATTGGGGGAAGGTCCCCATCCTTTCGTGATTGAGATAACACTTTTTAATTAATGCTGACCATTTGGAATTCGATCTATGAGCCAAATAAAGTTGTGGTATTTGTTGATCGTCGAAGTATAGCAAGTGCAGGTGAGCAAAATTATGTTTTCAAATTGTAGTCGTGACATGGTCACTTGACTTCTTTGTACGGTATGCCTGATTGCTGAGCACCCCCAGGAAGTGCTTGGGAGCGACTTCAATGTCAAGGATGATGGAGTTATGTTCGAAGAAGGCGACTTGATCCTGCATCAGGTTAAGTGATTTTTCATTCATTTTGGACGAATCTCATTTAAAAATTAATCGTTGGATCTCGAAACAACGAACAACATTCTTAAACGAGGGTCTTGGTGATCCTTCTAAATAAATTTCGTAGCATGGCGACGTCTATCTTAGAAACCCTCAGTCCACTTCAGGGCTACCGCATGGCATTCACATCAATGTTAGAGCACCTAGAGGAATTATCGACAAAGGGCGTTATCGATGTGTTGGAGTTATATCGACACGCGCCTAAATCGAACCGTGGTGATTTTCTCGTATGGTTGAACGGTGAAAGGGAACGCGCCGCCGGCGACCAAGTGACTTTGGTTATCGTGTGTGATTATTATGACCACCTTTGCCACAAGGAATGGTTGAAAGGCATCGAAGAGGAGGAGTGGTATGACGATGGCGAACGCGGGGGGAAAATTAGGTTTACTTCTTTTAGAAAGCTCGTCTATGCAATTGAATGCGATTCATCCCTGGATGATGACTGGGGAGATATCATCATTGAGAGGGTGTCCATGAAAGGTCGAGTAGGCGTAAGCGCGTCTGATGGTGAGGAGAGTCTAGACTAAGTATTCCATAGCGGAGGCAATCGGATAAAGAGGAGGAAGACTAAATGCAATGTTTCTACCAAATCCAGCAGTCTGAATGCGGAGACAACAAACATCGACCGAAACAAACAAACATGGAGTTGGTCCGTAGCATGAAAAGATTCCAAGACTATAGCTACGAGACAAGGATCGGCTGTTTCTCTTGAAAAAGTTAAGGAGTGTTCCATTCTTATCCTCCTCAATCGATGACGAGTTACAGCCAGATCGTCACGCCCAGCGATTGGCCGTATTCATTTGTTGACTTCTTCGAGGAGTCCAGGGACTCGAACGCAATATTCCACTGAAAAATATCTCATCAGTCGTTCAATTCACTCTTGATGTTCTTCACCATGACCTTCACCATGCCCCTGACCATGTCCTCGGCCATGACCTCGCTGTTCTTTATCGCATTGACGATCATGATCGTTATTGAAGGTTCGGGACTATTCACCCAAACGACGCCATTCGTGCCGATGGCGATCTCGAACGGCATCCCCGATTTGTCGAGGGCGTCGAGGACCGCATTCCTCGGCAACAAGAGCTCCCTCGATAGTCCGAGCGGCACGCGAAAGGACGTGCCACCGATTAGGGGTCCGTAGGTGCCCTCGTTCGTCATCCAATCCTTACGGGCGGCACCGCCGTCGTCGTCGTCGTCGCCGTGCTCGTCGACGTTATCGCAATTGTGGGTGGACTTGCCGGTGTCGCCTCCCCCTCCGCCACCCACCTTGCAGGATACCTCTGGATCCATCCTGCCCCCCCCGAATCCCCGTACGACGCGACAGTAAACTAACGTTCCCGGATCGAGCTGCGGCCTATTCCGCTTGGTCGCGCCCTCGAAGCTCAATACGTGCAACAACGCCGGATGGGATCCATAGATGTTGATGCGGTAATAATCCGATGACGCCCTCTGATCCTCGACTATGCCGATGACCCGATCTCCCACGCCACAATTCGCGGCGATCCCCCCAGACGATGAAGACGATGTTATTCTGGCGAGGGACGTCGACGACAGCGGCGAATGCGTCGGATGATACCGACGGGGATTCGACGCCACGTACCAAGTACGCGACGAGGGACGGCACACGAGACGACCGGCGACGGTGGCGCGAACGACGTAGGTACCGTCGTTGCGGCGAATTACCGATAGGCCGGTACCGATCTTGGGAGGGGGGGGGGGGGAGTCGTCGTCGTCGCACGGGGACGACGGGGTCGACGCGGTCGTCGCCACTCGAGATTTCTTTTTTCTCCCCCCCCCGCCGACGACGGCGGACGAGGACGATGGGGGAAATTCACGCAGGATGTAACGCGTCAGGTCGTCACCTGGCAGGACGGCGAGGGGGGGCACGTCGAAGGTGGATGCGCCTTCCGGGAGTGGAGGGAGTTCGACGGGCCCCGGCGGGAGAACTTCCATTGCGGACATGGTGATGATGACCACCAGAAAAAATTTTTGTTTCAGAAGCTCCCGCCATTTTCACTTCGTCCTCGTTCCGATAGTTGCGCCCGTTGTCCTTGTTATTTCTATTTCCACTTTCCAGGGTCATTTTGGGTATGTGATGGGCAATGATGTTCCCGAGCATACCCACATAGGGCGTATCAATCCTCCCTTGAAGAAAATAATCAAGCCATGATGATGAAGTCATGGGCCATGATCGTCGATCCGGCGGATGCAATCATTCCATTGGCACTAAGAGACGACGGAGATGACGACAACGACAACAGCAGGCAGAGTAGACGACGAGCAGGAGAATCACTGCGGGGACTGGATGGTCGTCAACTCTTCCAGGGGCGCTGGCTCCCTTGATAAGAAAAGGATGGTGGGGGAAATCAAAACGGACTCCTCCATCCCGTGCCATATGTCCAAACATGAACAATTGCGCCATGATCGAAGAACTGGCACCAATGGAATGCGAAAACCTTCATGTCATGTCCCCTCGTGACATGTCGGTGTTTTGGATGATGCTATCAAAGCTTGTTCGGAATCAGGGTGGCAGACCTACAAGGACGAATAACAGCTATCGGCATGGTCAGATCAATGAGCAGCTCGACATATTATTGGACAAAACGCTGGAAAATTTTGGAGGATATAATTACAAAGATCTTGTGACAACTGCCCTCGGCATGGGAAAGATTGTAAGGCAAGTTGGGGATCATGCAGGCTAATACGATCGTATTAGCCTAGCTGGCAATCTATGTTATCAACAAGAGTGTAGGACCTGGTTCAAATCCCGCCTCTACTGCCTAGATAACCCATAGAGAGTCACTCGTTACGATCCACTCAACGGTTTCCACCGATGGAACCGGGTTCGACCTCTCGCGAGCGAATCGTACGTCACTGACACGTACGTGGGGAAGTGCCTTGGGCGGGAGGTCTGTGCGTCGTACATTACCGTACGCACTTACCCTTGGACCGTGT
>JALLBA010002038.1:0-11394 GCA_036939675.1 Cyclostephanos invisitatus
TACGTCAGATGTCAGTACACAGTTTGGTATTTTTAATACTTGCTGGTTTGAGTACACAAAGTGTACTCTCAGAAATCATAGAGAGTACACAAAGTGTACCTAAACCCCGAAGATAATACCATACGAGCAGGAAATTTATTTTCTTCCGTCCCCCCTTCCCACAGCCACCCCACCCCAACTGGTTTGGATTAGCAGTTGGTCTCTCTAGAGAGTAGACGAACGACGACAATGAGCCACATCCCCCCGGCCGCCAAGGCGCGACTGATGAGGGAAATGTCCCTCCTATCGAACGATCCACCCCCGGGCGTGGCCGCATATTTGCCCGATCCAACGGATATGACGTGCCTGAGAGCACAAATCACGGGACCGGAGGACTCTCCGTTCGAGAGGGGGATTTTTCTCATTTCCGTCAACATCACCGGACGTTATCCCTACGAGCCTCCCCGTTGTCGATTCTTGACACCGGTTTATCATCCGAACGTAGACTCTGGGGGTAGGATATGCCTCGACACTCTCAAGTCGCCCCCGGCCGGATCCTGGTCGCCGGCTGTGTCGTTGCCATCGCTATTGCTTAGCATACGATCGCTGTTGGCCGAGCCTAATCCAGACGATGGATTGGTACCTGACATATCGGAACTATACAAGCGCGATCCCGAGGGATGGCGGAGGGAGGCGAGACGGAGGACATTGGTGGATGCCACGATGCGACAGTTGGAGGAGGTGGAAATGTCATTGGACCGGGATCGGGGTGAGGGGGGGGGTGTTGTCCCCGGGGGAGATGACAATGCCGGACGTGTAAATAATATCGCCGATTCGAAAAACGATGATGGGAAGTGTGGCAGTGTGGCGGTCAATGTTGATCTTGATAACCGCGTCATGGAGACGTTGCATGATGGAGGCTCGACGGGGGGTGCGCAAACTTCAGCGGAGCCGGACAACGTACTTGATGGAGGAAGACAACACAAGAGGAGCAAATTGTGCAGCAAAAGATGAGGCCGCGAATAATTTTATATGCATAATGTGATGGGCGCTTAATATTGTGTTAGTTAGAAAATCATCCAGGGCGAATGATCAATAATATCCGCCAAACAACGCCACGTCCGGGGTGGATATAAATATCGGGCATCTCTTGATTAGCCTCATCACTATCGATGCCGAATCTGATCCGGCGTGAGGACATTAGGACAACCAAGTCCGTCCCAGCACGTGACGTGTACCAACACCGGCTCCACCTCCTCGTCGTCTAATGTCGGTCCGTCATCCTCATCCACGTTCACTTCCTTGCAATTCCGATACTTCCACTCCCCGTCGTCCTGATCAAAGAACATCGCAAAATTGATACCGCACAATACGCATCGATCGCGCGTTTCGTCCGCGACGACTGTAGTTGATTCCGTCGTCCCATTTCCCGACGATATCCCGCCTGCGATATTCGCGTCGGACGATTTCTCGGCGGCGGACGACGACGACGACGCGTTCGTGACGTTCCTCCCCCCCCCCGTGGACCAGACTACCACATCGGCATACCACCCGCGCTCATCGGTCCTATCCATCGTCTTCTCGAGTTGACTGCTTCGGAACAACGCATCGAGGTGCCTCGACAGTTCCAGTTGCGTCCCGAAACGCCTGCCATCGGCGGAGCAGACGAACGGAAGACCGACCTCGTACAATTGCGCGATCACGCCGTCGTTGCGTTTCCTCACGCCCTCGGTCGTGAAGTTTTCCCTCTTGATAAGCGAATAACTCCTCCGCAGACGATTACGACTCGACCGTTCGTCCCCTCCCCCCTTCCCCGTCCCCCCCGCCCCGATATATCCCAAAAGGCCCGTCCCGTCCTTCATTTGACGTAGCATGTCCGTGAGTATTTGCGCCGATGCCGACACGGACGCGTACAGGTGTACGACATCGTCCATATCAGACGCGACGATGGTCATTTCGTTCGCAGATCGTACGTGTTTTTGCAACGAAGATATGAGATCGTGAGCCTTATCGATGTGATTCAATTTCAGTCTCGACCAATCCGAGATCGGACATACGGGCGTTGCCACGGCCGTGGCTAGTGGCTTGGACAGTATCGACGAGCTCTGTCGTTGTTGCTGTTGCTGCTGCTGTTGTTCCTGTTCCTCCATCGCCGCCTCCATGATCTGTTTCAGCAGATCGGGATTGATATCCGCCAATCTCTCGAGGGATACCTTATCGAGCTCGTCAACGCCCGTGCTCTGTACCTCGTCGAGCAGAAGCTGCATCTGCTTGCGCAACATCGGAGGTATCTGTAGCGTGCCGTCCGCGTTTCTGGATATGCCCGCCGTGCCTCCTCCTCCTCCTCCTCCGCCGGCGATCCTCGCGTCGGATGCCGCTTTTGCCCTCACCTCGGCCTCGAGGAAGCACTTGCCTATCTCGCGCCACCTATCGACATCCTTGATGATCCCTTGTTCCCTCCATGTATTCCATACCTTCCTAAGTCGAGCCTTCTCGTCGACTTTCCCTGCCCTGTCGAATATGTCGTACACGGTCGTCATCCAGCTCACGGCATCCCCCTGTATGATGTCGATGAACACCCCCTTCACGTTCTTCAATAGCGAATCCAAGACGTAAACGAGGGGTAACTTTCGATCGGGGGAGGACACACCGGGCGTATTCGTATCCACGAGACGTTCGAGTATGCAATTATATATTTTCATCGCCGACGAACGAGACGACGCGAAGTCCTCGGCAGCCATGGATAGACTGTTGATCACGACCTTCTCGGGGAAATTACCGAGACGATCGAGCATCGAGCAATAGTCCTCGATTTGTTCCTCGTCGATCTCTTCTTCCTCCTCGTTCATATTGGATTATAATCTTTTCGTTTGGGCCGGAAGGCCTGACACTTTTGATCTCTCGGCGGTCGGCTAAGGGGTGGGCGGCCGGCGGGCCGGCGGGGCCTCGGGCGTCGGGCGGCAGGGGCCGCCCGGGGCGGGGGCGGGCGTGCGTGCGGGTTTTTTTGTGTGGCGGCCAGACGTACACTCACGTATGTACGCTGATGTACGTCAGGTGTCGTACGATATCCGTCTCTCCTCGCTTCTCTCACGCGTCATCATGATGAGGCTCATCTCACACCTTCCTCTTCTCTTTCCATGTATTCTGTGCGTTTCCGTCTCAACAACATGATGATGCCGATTTTCTACACTTTTAGGGTCATCTCCAGCCATGTAGTAGATCGCGATAGCAATCTTCCTCTCCATCAAATTTCAATAGTGCCCCCCTCGCACAATAATAGACGGGATGGATGAGAGGAGGAACGGACAATAATTACACCCATCATAAGCAAGCCAATGTTGGAGATCACCACCACCACTAACCAATAGGAATAGACAACACCAGAGAGAATATGATGATGAACAACGACAACATCCTAGTCATCGTCCCTCCCAAGCCGGAGTATGCGCTCGGATTTTCCTATTCCAATTTATACACGAGCCCAAGCGACCCGTGCGATTACAACTCCTCCTATGCCACATCTCCCGCTCTCGCAATCCTTCCTCCCAACGAATGCCGCGCCGTGAGTCCCGCGGCGATAGTCGGCGGCGGCGTCGGAGGAGGAGGAGGAGGAGGAGGCGACGAGTCGTCCGCGACGAATACGTCGTTCTCGGCCCATTCGACCGCGACGTCGTTCGCGTCGTCGTCGACATCGACTTTGGCCGCTGCCGTGGCATTCGATTCGTCCAACTTCGACGCCGTCGCACTCGCCGACGACAACGGGCGTAACAACGACGATTTCATCAACAACAACGGTCGTAGGCACGGCGCCTCGATCATCACCCGCGATCCTAGGAACGGCGCCTTCACCTTCCAGGTGCATGCGGAATACGACATGCTGCTGCGCGTGCAGAGGGATTTAGACGGTCATCGCGGTCGCGCGCAACCGCCGCATCGCGGTGGCGACGACGACTGCGGACGCGATAACGACGACGATGGCGCCGAGGATAGCATCCGCCTATCGCGTCGGATCATGCATAGCATCGACGATTACTGCATGCACGAGCAGTGGATGTATCACATCGGACGGGAGAAGGGAATGGCACTGTCGCGTTTCCTGACGTCGTGTCTCGGGCGATGGCACCGCGCCGGCGGTGGTGGCGGTAGCGGTGGTGATGAGGGACGGAAGAAGTTCGTTTGCGTCGAGCTCGGGACGTACTGCGGCTACTCGGCGCTCGTCCTCGCGGTCACCCTACGTCGATTCCAACTGGAGCGTACACATCCGCACTGCCGGGGGGGGGGGCAGTCATCAACATCGACGACCCCGTTCGAATTTCAGATATACACAACGGAGGTATCGACCAAGGTTCTGAACGTGGCGCGATCGATATTCCGCCTCGCCGGGATGGAGGATTGCATAACGCCCATACTGCTGCAGGAACAGGAGTGCGCCGCCATCGAGGACGACGATCGCGGGAATGATGACAACGACCTCTCAAGGGTACTACGATACCGGTACTCCATCCCCAAGATCGACTTCCTGCTCCTCGATCACGCCAAGCACTTGTACCTCCGTGACTTGGAAAATCTTGAGCGGTCCGAGCTCATCGGTAAGGGCAGTCACATATGCGCCGACAACGTCGTGTTTAACAGGCTGGACGCGTACAGGGAACACATGCATATATTGGAACACAGCGGCGGCGGCGTGGTGGAAACGAGGTTGGAGGAGATGAATTTGGAATACAGCAATAATTTGAAGGATGGGATGGGTGAGTTTTGGGCCCTTTCCTCGTTCGTCTACGCATTCGCAAAACTGTCGCTAAAGCTGTCGTGACTGAACACCCCCAACTCTTCCTCTTCATCGACAGAAATGACAGTTTACCTCAAGGATCCACCCACTTCGCAGCACAATGGTGACTGGTAGAACACCGCAGGTGGGATGGGATTGCATGAAGAACCTCTGGAAGGACATCATGTCGAGAACGACCTCGAGGTAATCCGTACGATGCTGGGAAGTTCCCGCACACCCACAAGATAACCGTCACAACGAGAAGCAATATGGAAGATATAGTGACTTCATTTACATAATGGCTTACGAACGTCCGTAACTTGCGTTGCTTATCTTGCCAACCATTCCTCAACTCTTGTTAGATCCCGTACCACTCATATTCCACCGGACACGAACAACAATCCGGCACAGAACACGAAGAGGAATCCCATAACGAGCAATAGCTTCCCCCCCTCCTCGTAATTCGGGGTCAATACGATCATGCCCGTCCTCTCGTCGTCGACGTCCCATATCAATTTCGCCTCCCCCTCCACCTCGACCAACGTTCCCGGGTAAACCCTGCGATTCGCTATCCTCCGTGGCGCGTCGTCGTCGTCGTAATAATCGATGGTGACCCTCCCCCGACCGTCGAGTACGTACCTCGTCGCGATCATGCCCGTGTCCACCTCCTCTGTCCACGACGACGTCTTATATCGCTGCGGCCAATCGCGTATGCCCATGGCATTTGCGTCCTCGGGGGTGGGGAAGGATATTTTGACCGTCTCGTCGGAATCGCCGCCTTTGGTCGATGCGCGCAGCGGCAGCGGCGACGACGGCGACGGGCGAACGATGAAGTCGATCGTCGTACCCCTGCCACCCGTCGTCGTCGTCGTCGTCCTCGTCCTCGTCCTCGTCCTCGTCCTCGTCCTCGTCCTCGTCCTCGTCGTGAGGGGGGGCGATCCGCGACGTTGTACGACGACGAATGATGCCCGGGGGTGTGAGGCGGTCGTCCTGCCGCTATTCCGCGCCGCGGCGACGATCGCGAATAGTAATATGACGAAGGGCGATCTCATGGACGTGACGGTGGGAGGGATACGAGAATATCTAGTTCGTCGGGACGTTGAAGGCGGCGAATTGTTTTGAGTTTCGACGCGCGCGATGGGAACGCTTCATGAGGATTCTTGATTCTTGAAAACACGAGATATCTGCGGTCTGATAGCAACGTGGGAATTAGTTAAGATATTTATGATCCCAAAAACACAAACACAAAACACGCACGTGACCCCGCCCGCCACACCAACACAGCCAAGACGGAAAAACGACAATAAGGGGGATCGATTCGTCTGCCACAACTTTATCATTCCCTTTTTTTTTATCGCCAACTATTCTCTGGCTGTGGATGGAGTTGGAATACAATTGTTCGATCGATCTAGTCTTAAGTCACCGCGCGCCTCTATCGGTTATCCGCGATCTACGTATCCGCGATCTACGCTGCGACGCGCGCCTGAGGAGCTACGTCGATCCGAGTACGAAATACGTCAGTGAGGAGGGTCTTCTGACAACTGACGACGAACCGGTCATAAAAATACATCGCAACATCTCTCAAGCGATCCTGTAATATCTATCGAACGGAGTCATGAAATCCGCAATCGCCTTCATCGCTCTCGTGCTTTCCGTCGCACTCCCGCCCTCCGCGTGTTTTTCTCCCGCGGCCACCGCTAGTCCGCCGCCGCGCGCCGTCGCCCTCTCCATGTCCGACGGCGACGAGGACTTCATGCGCTGGGCGAAGCAATCCCGATCGGCGAGCGCGGGGGACAACCTCGTGGAACTCCGACGTCCGCTCGGCATCGTCCTCGACGAGGACGACAACGGCAACGTGTTCGTCCAGACCGTCGCGCCCAAGGGAAATGCCGCCCGCTCCGGCCTCGTCAGGGAGGGCGACATCGTCACCATGTGCTCGGCCACGTTCGGGAACGAGATGTGGAGTTGCCGCGGCGTCGGACTAACGCGCGTACTTGCCGCGATACGCGTACGCGCCGGACCGACGGTCAGTCTCGTCTTCGAGAGCCCGACGCAGAGGAAGGTGAGGGGTGTGGAGGTGGCGAAGCAGGCGCAGGCGGCGAGGGATGCTAAGGTTCGAGCGCAGGCCAAGAGGGACGAGTTATTGAAGGAGCTGGAATCGGACGAGACGAGGCTGAAGAAGGGCAAGTTCCTTGGCTTGTTTTAAGGTTGGGTAAATCGTGGGGATTCAATTTTTTTGGGATTCAGTATCGTGATTTTATCAAATTCAGTGGAGCTAATCTGAATAGATACATCGCATGGGAGGATTGAACGACAGGGGTGGGGGGGGAGAGGGAGTCAAAATTTACAAACCAAGAAAGGAGAGAAATGCGAATTAATGTAAAACATCTGTTAGGCCTACGAACGAAGGCTCAAGGGGAGAGGGTGGGAGGGGTTGGGGAGGTCCCAATAAAAACGAGGAATTACTTAATCCGTTTAGGTTTCGGATATTAATTTGATGCTATTATTTATTATTGTTTTATCAAACTTTAAGTCAGTTCTCCATTAGTTTTGTAAGGAAGTGGGTTCATATTGGTCACTAATTCTGCACCAGCAGCAATAATTGTGCTGAATTATCAGTCACAGTTCGTTTGCCAAAGAGAGGATGCAAGCCGATCATCAATTGGACATGGAGGTCGTCGTCAATTCGTGTTCACTATGATGGAGATGAATCTTCTCAGCCGTCAATGCACCGCCGATGCGTCCTACAACGATTCAAATCAGAAGAAAAAAATAGCGTTCTGCGGCTTCGTCAAAATACAAATTTTCAGTTATCACTTCTCGGGAGGTGACTGCTGTCATCTCTGACATGCATAATATTTTCGCACACAATATTTTCATTTTATCATTGAAATCATTTCCTCCCTCGCTTGCTCAAACACTTGCGGGAATGGGAACGATACCAGCAAAGCGGGCGCACGTGTATTAACCAATTGTGAAGTTTGCATGGCGGCTAATGATTCCGCCTCCATCGTTTGCCTGCCGAGCATGTCGTCCTGTCATGATGCACATGCGGAAGAATACGATGACAAAAAGGCCAGTGTCAGCTCATGGGTGCCGGCGATCAAAAAAAATCGAATACGATAACGCATCCACCAAGTTAGATGGTGTACACTTGCCAGCATTTCCTGGTGACATGCCAAGGCATCGTCAAACCACCTCTTGGCCGATTCGACGATGGTCGCGTGGGGTTTATTCGAATTAAGCTCGATGTCCCACGTTGATAAGACGTATCGAATGCTATGTAGCACTCTCTTGCGTACCATTTCGTGCTCGGCACGATGCTTCGCGGCTAGCTGTCGCCTCTCATCGCAATGCCTTTTGAAGTGAACGCCATCCGTCGTCGCGGTCGTGACTTTCGTTGGGGAGTAGGAGGTTTGAATTCGTACGTCGTTGGCCAACCTGCTATGAAGTGTTGATGTGGGAAGCTGTTCTACTAGAAGGACCGGACGTAATCTCGCCTCAAAACAAGACTCCGGCAGGTGTACTTCATCTCTCCGATCGATTATTGTCACCCCTAAACACCCCGCCGATCTGATGTTGATGGGTTCATCTCCCACCGGAGGCATGGAGGCGAAATCATTGGCGGGCGATGACTTGGGAGGCATCGGTGATTGTGTCTTGCACCTGCCGCGTTGCTTTGGGGAGCTTGTCAAATAACTTTTCTCAGCCGGTAACGGGTTCGTTTTTAATTCCATTTCGACGTCTTGTTTTTTATCTTGCACTGCGGTCGTCTGCCTCGTCTTCGACGTAACATTGTCAGTTCTCTCAACCGGTGACGGGTTCGTTTTTATTTCCATCTCGATATCCATTTTCTTGTCTTGCACTGACGTCTTCTGCCTCTTTTTCGACATAACATCATCAGTTCTCTCAACCGGTAACGGGTTCGATTTTACTTCCATCTCAACATCTTGTTTCATGTCTTGCACTGACATCTTATGCCTCTTCTTCGACACAAAATCATCAGTTTCTTTGCTTTTTGCAATCTTGTGCTTTTTCACAGGTTCAACGTTGTTGTCCGACGGAAATTTGTGAAATTTCTCGCGATCAATCTGAGATATTTTCGGTGAGAGCGCGGCTCCTCGCACGATTACTTCGAGCTGACTGTCCATCCCGCCGTCGTCGTGTTGGCTTTTACTTGTTCTACTGGATTTCTCAACTTTGGATATCAAAGATGCGGGAATCAGATCTCCGACATCTGGTGAGACTTTCCTGGGCTTGTCATCTGTCCTGGATAATGGAGCCGGCGTGGATTCAACGTGACCCTCCTTGGACTTGCGCTTTTGAATTTTAGCGGTGGATTTTTTTACAGGTGTGACATCCCGAACGGAATTCATATTCTCGCGGCTTCTGTCTAATGGTGCTGGTGTACTTTCAACAGAAACAAGACCGATAGGAGCTCCAACAGGTGACCTCTCTCCTGCTGATGGCGCCATTGACGCGAATCCCATCGTTTCGATCGAGCATCGTTTCTGCTTCTTCTTCTTCAGCCCATTGAAGCCCCAATACCGTCGGAAGCACTTGCCCGCGATCCCTTCATCAACGCCACTGCCTGGTAAAGCACGCAGCATGATCGCTCCGCGGGAGGTATTCTCGTTGAAGCTCGACACGGCAAATAACACCATGGCCTGCGACCCAACGCGCGCCAGTGCCATCTTCTTGTTCTGATTTAGGCCAGCAGTACCAGGAATGACGCCGAAGGACGTCTCGTCGTCAATGCTGGTGGTACACAGCGATGGAGGGCTCTGTAGCAACATCGGGTGGCCCGACCGATCGTGAAGGTAGTGAACCACCGAGCCGTCCGAGAGTTGGAGCAACGCGTGGCTGGCGTCGAAGACCAATCCAGCCACGTGCTCGACCGATTTGAGATCGCCGCGCTGCTGTCGGCCCGTCCTCGAGGTCCGGCTGCCGCTCATCGTGTTACTTTCGCTCCCCACGCAATCCACCGGCAACAGTAGCTCGGTGCAATTGAAAGGCGACGAGACGTCGTCGGCGTCTAGTCCCACCACGTTGATGATGTTGTGCATCCCGCCGAGCGAGCCGGAGGCGAAGGCGTACGGACCGCATACGCCCACGGTGCCCTCCGTGGACGCCACGTCGACGTAATCAGGACGCTTCGGCCTATCGGACCCATCGGATCCGTTGGCGATACGGGTCTGCTCGTAGGTCAAATCCCACACTCGCAACTTCTGATCGTCGCTTTTGCTGATGGCCTGGAGCGTACCATTGTGATTGTGACGAAAGTAAAGCTGATTAATGGACGTTCCATTCGTTTGCGTGTCGTATAGGCACGTCCACACCGAATCCTCGTTCTTGGAGAGACGGGATGGTCGGTAGGACCTGCGACGGTTGAAAACAAAACGAGCATAAAGCGATTGTGCAAAGGCGGAGGTCAATGATGAATAAAGGTTATCACGAGAGAATATTTCTTCAGGACGACTAGTCTTTCACTGACCAAATATGAATGTTCTGCGAAATAGAAAAACGGAGAGTTGAGAAAAAAGGTTGCAATGGGAGCGGTCAAAGTTAATGAATGATTCGCGGATGTCGAAGAATGTGGCAGCACATCAGGAAAATTGTCTTTTTCTTCATGGAATGAAAAGTTCCTCCGTCGACTTGCTTCCCTCTCGGGATACTCTCTCTCTCTCTCTCTCTCTCTCTCTCTCTCTCTCTCTCTCTCTCNCTCTCTCTCTCTCTCTCTCTCTCTCTCTCTCTCTCTCTCTCTCTCTTTCTCTCTTTCTCTCTCACCTTGATGCCCTTGCCGGTACAAAGCAGGTACTCCGGCCTCTCGATGCCGCTCCTCGCCCGTTCCCACCCGTTCCACAACCTGGTACATGCCCCGAATCCCTTCAACTTGGCATCCGCGTGGCGATCGACCTGTATCAGGTCGAGCAAACCCACCGACCTCTCGCCGTCGTCGACGTAATCCCTCGACGCTGACGCTGACGCTGACGACGATAGACGTTCGTCGAGGTAGGCCTCGACGTCGCCGAGGTATACCGCCGCGAGTTCGACCGACCCCCTCTGCACGCCCCCGAACGCGTACAATCCGTCCTCGGACACCGCCACGTCCATCAACAGGGACGTGTGCACGCCGCGCGCATGTATCTGACATGACACGGCGCCGTATCTCTGATTCGATCGCGAATCGACCACCCTCCTACCCGCCCTTTTGTTCGTGGAGTCGTCGTCGAAAATGTCGTTGTTATCGATCTCGTCGTTCGAGGAGGCATCGTCGTCGAACAGCATGTCGACGGATGACGAGTGGGATGAAGTTCCACTCCTCTCCTTTTTACGACGGCACGTCGACGTCGCGTTGTTTCCTCCGTTGGCGTTGGCGTTGCTGGCATCGTTTTTGGCGGAGGAGGATACGCCCGCGACGATGGCATCGTCATCAATATCGTCGTCATCGAGATACGCCAACGCAGGATGATTCTTGTCCTTGGCTAATATCCCCGTTAGGTCGAACAGTCGCAACGTGCCATCGGTGAATCCCGCGATGGCGAGTCGTCCGGATGGCACGAGTCCGATGGAGGTGCCTATTTTATTTTTGGTGCATATCATTTGGGGGAAATTGCTCGTCGTTGGATAGGGAAAAATGTCCTCCT
>JALLBA010002043.1:0-10110 GCA_036939675.1 Cyclostephanos invisitatus
TAATTAGAACAACCTTTGTCTAATGCTAGTTACTGCCTACATTGGGCACCAACAGCGTTATCCGAACACTCAATGAAATTGGCACCACTCTTGTCTTCCTGCCATTTCCTCTTTGCTTAAGGGCACAGCTGATGTGCTCCGCCGTCACATCCGCCCTCGTCCCACGCATCCATAAAGAAGAAAGAAAAGTCTTACCTGTGCCACCATTGTTACGAAGGTGGAGGAAATGCCGTCCCAAGGCTCGCACCGGGCAAAGATACCTATCCCCATTTGCCTCCTGGTAGATGCATACGCCTTTCCACCCATTCTTCTGGTTGTCCAGCTTTAGTGTCGCTCTGTCGGCCATGGCAATCAGATGAGCCGGTGCCTCCCGTGGGAGGCATCGTAATTGTCCCGCCCCATTCTTTTTGAAGAAAGTAACATCTTCGTATTTGAACTGCACAGTTTGCTTGGTTTCATTCCGCCTCCCTTTTACCGTGTACTCGCCGATGCGAAGTAGGTAATAAAAGGCAATGATTGCCAGGTCCCCAATGGCTTGGTCGAGTGTGGATGCAGATGCTGCGCTGCCGCAGTCGGCAAGAAGCTCGTGGACGTCAGCTTCCACGGGGAGCTGCTTGGTTGTAGGTGGGTCCTCCTTTCGCCACCCATCGTGCATTTGAGAGAGGCGCGGTAATAGCTTGTCACTACCTATTACTTTTGTTGGATTGTCTCCACAGGCCAACGCGATCTCCTGGCCAACGGCCGTGAGAGCGCCAACGACCGTGCCAACCGCGACTCGCTTTCCCCTTCCATAGTATCCGTGCCTGACCCGTGCCGCAAATCCCGTGAGGATGCGGACCCTTGTCGTGTACCGCACCCCCTGTAAATAAGGGTCCAATCCCAAAGGCCGGACATATGCCGTCCAATTTGTCCAATGTGTTTGCCGATTTTTGGTAGTCGCTGCCACTCTGCCAAGGTAATACCCTTCATCCGCAGCGCAGAAATCACGCGCGTAGTCACGTTGGTGTTGAATTGGAAGCACGTCCAAGATGCCTGTTCGGGTAAGGGGAAAGTTTTGTTAAACAAAGTTGGTAAGGCGTCATCAGACCGACAATGCCATTCGGGCACGCTCCCAAATGAGCGTGATGGTATGTCGGTGAGGGCATTTTCTATGCCAGGGATGTGCACCGGGGTCAACGGACACGCCTGTCTGAGGTTGACGCGGAATGCCAGCGCGCGGACAAGCTGTGCGGCGATTCGTGATTTTTTTGAAGCCATTTTTTCCACCCAGCTCACGGTTGGTGAGTTGTCGCTGAACAAAGCGACATGTTTGTGCGCCACGTCCGGTGCCACACCCTCGAGGCAGAGCCATAGCAGAAGCAATCCTGCTATCTCCAGTCCAGAATTGTTAATGCTTCCCTGCGCGTTGTCGAAGGAGACAAGATCCGCAGATATGTCTGCCGGCCATGGCAACCGAAACACTGTCGGTGGGAGAGGTGACAGTTCTCCCACAATGATCCCCCCCACGCAATGACTTGATGCATTGATGATCCCTATATAATCCTGCCACCCAGCTACCAAGTCTTTGCATTGTGTTGGGCATTTTACTGACGCCCTGAGGATAGTACGAATGTCGCAGATCGCCTCGAGCAATGTCCCGTTGCGATGCAAATAGACGACCGGTGGCCTCTTTCGCATTACCCAATTGCACGGGCTAAGAAGCCCTCGTCCCTCCTGAAGGGCCGTAAAAGCATGGCTTAACTTGGCAATCACTGACTCAAATTCTGCAAACAGGATGCCACAGCCCGCTCGAGTTGCCCCCTGAATCCACGTGTGCAGGATTGTAAGCAAAGTCGCCCTTTTTGGTTCCTCAAGCCAAATGATTTTTGTGACCCCATTGAACTCGAACCCAAGGAGACATTTGACGGTTTCGTATTTGCCATCGTCCTTCCTCAGCTTTTTTAGTGAGATGGGGTCGCGATCCTCATTCCCATTTGGAGGGAAAACGTTGTGGATCCCATGCAATATACCCCGGGTAACATGCTCGATTTGCTTCCGAGTTGTCGGGATAATTGCAGAGATGAAATCATCCACATAGACCTCGAGCACATAGCGTAGCGGCTGATGTCCGGATCGTGTGTCTTTGATGGGGGCTAATGGAATATCTGACCACCCTTCGAATTTGTGGGCGGGCAACTCCCCCAAGGTAGTTTCAATGTATTCCACCGCCACGTCCCAAGCCGTTTCCAATATGGTGGAGACTCCACCCAACCCATCTGCAAGGAAGTGGGTACCACGAGTCGACACGGCTCTCCTGGTTTTTGCGGCCAGACATAACAGATATTCCATTCTTCACACTCCCGGCAATTTAATTGCCAGAAGCCATCTTGGATGTCCCATTTTTCCATAAGGATCACGGCATCATTGTCGGCCTCAGCGAACGCATGAATGAGCCGCTTAAGCGAATGCCCTAGCTGGTCGATCGCGCACCTGGGAGCCCACTTCTCTGTTGTGTTATTGGCCAAATCAATGATTCCCCCATTCTCCAAGCGAAGTTTAAAGGAGAGGTCCAAGATCGAGCGGTAGGCACGCGACTTGTGGGGTATTGCTGCTACCGGGGAGACCTTGAGCTGTCGAGGGTGGTTCCCTCGGATGTCGTCCCACAAAACCACGCGTGCCTGCCCCCTGCTGACCTTTGTAGTCACTTCCTCCTCGAAATGTACCAACGCATCCGGGTCCAGAGCTGATTGATGTGGCCCCCTCGCGATTGCCGCCTCAATTTCCATCAGTGACCAATCCCGCCCTGTGCAAGTGGGGCAGCCAAACTGTGCCCAGTCGGCCAAGGTCTCTGCGGCTTCGTGTCGAAGGGCCAGTCCTTGCGGATTCATTTCCCGGTCTTCCGCAGCATTGTGTCGTGATCATCGTCGTTGCCCACGGTAAGCGGGACCCCCCGCATACCCCTCACCGGCGGGCTGCCGTGTTGTCTATTAAACTGGACATGTTCCCCCCCTTCCCTTTGACGCATCATCCCCCCCCCCCCCTCTGAGGTCTGGCCCGCCGCCCTGGGTTGGTGCGTATTGTCCCCGTCCTGGAGGGCCCCCTTGTTGTTGGTTGGGAAGTTGATATTCCCCCCCCCCCCCATTGTTGGATCGTTCGACCCCCCTCCGCAGTTTTGCGGTACACGTCCTTGCGTGTTTGACCCCTGGAGGAAATTAACCTTGACGTAGCTGCTTGTGCGATTCACGTTGTCGTCCCCTGTGTCGTCGGTGAGCCCGGCCGTCCTGCCGAATCCTCGCAGGAAATTGCTCATTTTTTTGTTGTAGTCGTTTGCCTGCCCCTATTCCTGATCCGAGTCAGTACTCGGGCACCCTACCGGATGTGGGTACAGCCAGCGGGTCCGGAATGCCCAATCCCTTGACGAATCCGTCGAGATGCTCCCGTCCTCTTCGTCGGTGTCGTCCTCGTTGTCGGTGTCCCGTTTGCTTGACGAGTCTGTGGATTCGTCGTCGTTTTTTTCGACGGTGGTGTTTTCCTTGTCGTCAGCGTCGCCGTTGCCCTTGACCCTGTAGTCCTCTGAGGGGGGGCCTGTTGCATTCACGTCGTCCAGAAAAAACCCTTGTCCCCGAAGAGTATAACCGTGGAGGGTGCGACTGCCCGGATTAATGCAAGCCGAAGGCTGCGACGCGGTTTTGTCGCATTCTTTTCGTCGAGGGCGCGCAGGTATGCCGCGACGCGCCCCTCGCGAGCCTTTTTTGCCCGGTTTTTTACTCGCCGGCTTTGGCGTTGCCGCATGTATATGATATTGCCCGCGTTTCCGTTAGACGCGGGGGAAAATTATTTCCTTCCCCTGATGTTGACAGCCGCTTGCTGCTTAATGCTACTACTAACCCGACAATCAGCAACGCATGGTGCTGTCGAGCCCCGAAAACGGAATGAGCTATCCCTCATTCCGTGTACCATCGCCATCTGTCCATCGTCCCAATCTAAATCTCTCCTCCTTGTGATGACGGAGGGTCGCCTTGGCCTTCCTGCTGTTGGACTTTGAAGGTGCCATTATTTTGGCTTATGATTAACTGCGCGCAGCGGGATTCGAAAAAATAAACTTAAGTAGATAGGAGTACCATACGATACGATAGGCCGCATGTCATCTACATCGTAGCCCCGAAGCGCCGATCTAAATCTCTCCTCCTCGTGATGACGGAGGGTCGCCTTGGCCTACCTGCCGCTGGACTTTGATGGTGCCATTATTTTGGCTTATGATTAACTGCGTTTTGTCGCGTTCGAGGGCGCTCGTCTCGGCATCGCATTATCATACGCCTTTCTCGTTACCACGCGCGGGCAATCGTTTACATCGAGATCGCATCGATGCGCGGGTGAAAACGAAGACGATGACTTCTTCATCGAGCGTGCGCGACGACGTCGACGGAGGCGGGATCGATCGTCAAGCTCTCGCGAACCTCCTGGCGATGCGCCTTGTCCGGGGTCGGGGGACGAGGCGCGACGGAGTAACGAACGCTCCCCCCCCCGACGACGACGGCGACGGCGGCGGCATCAGGGCTTGCATCGCTGTGGCGGGGGGAGGATCGTCCGCGACGTCGTCGATACTATCCGTTCCGGGGGCGTCGTCGGTATTATTGGAGAGCATCGTCGTATACGATCGTTTGTCATTCGCGGAGTACGTCTCTAGGAATGCTGGCGGCGACGTGGGGCGTTGGGTGGGGGACGTGATGTCCCCTCCTCCCGCGGAAAAGGACGACGTCATTATTTCCTCGTTCGACGAACCCGACGACAGCGAGGGAGGGGACGGGGACGGGGACAGGGACGGGAAAAGCACGACCAACTCGAACTTCGGCGGTATCAATGGATACGACGACGACGCACTCGTCGAGTCGAACGAACTACCCTCGTCTGCGTCGTCGTCGTCATCATATTCCTCCGCTCCCTTCAAGTTCTGCTCCATCGACGCGGCGATGCTCCTTTCACAATCGGCATTGCGTCGATCTCTCCATCTGACCCCGAGCGTCAACGATAGGATCCTGCGCTGCATGGGGGTGGGATGCACGTCGTCGCTCGTCGCTGATTTGCCGGGCTCGTCATCGGGTAAGAGGGGTAGGAGGAGTCGCGCGTACGTGGCATGCAGCACGCCCACGGACGGCACCTTCGTCTGGGAAATGATATTGGACGATAACGACGACCACGGCGAAAGCGACGGGGGAGGTATGGTCGCGGTAGAGGGGGGGGACGCGACAAGGCCGAGGAGGTCCCGTATGGAGGAAGAGCGCGTCGTGTCGAACGCCTTGATGCTGGCGATATTGCGCTGTCGAGAGCGTCGACGATATCGAGTAACAGCGAGAGAGGGAATCGGGAANCTTGATGCTGGCGATATTGCGCTGTCGAGAGCGTCGACGATATCGAGTAACAGCGAGAGAGGGGATCGGGAACGATGGCAGTGGCGGCGATGATGACGACGATGACGACATCACTTGCCTTTTGGGAGGGATACTCGATCGGGATGGAGACGTCATTGTGGAGAGGAGAATGGACCCTCGCCGTGGGATTGTCTCCACCGTGGATTGGGATGGCGCCGATCCGCGACGTGTGGGGACTGGAGGGGTCGTCGTCGGCAGATCGGCCGCGTGGGGCGCATCGAGGATAATCGACGGACAAGCCAACGCCGTCGCGATCCTCCCCGTCGTCGCTGGGACGGGTCAGAACCGGGCAGTTCGAATGGAAGCCCTCCTCTCGGACGACGACATCCCCCTTCCGCATGACGTTCTCATTGTGCCGGGCAGTTTCAACCCCCCCCATGCGGGTCACGTCGGTCTTGCCAACGCCACGGTCATGGCGCTGCGCCGATTGCGTCGAAGAGAAATGGACGAGGGGGGCGGCGACGTGTCGTTGGGGGGTCATCGTTTTCGCGCCCAATCTCCTTCGTCACCCTCGTCCCGGTCCGTTTCTGCTTCCATCCTGCGGAGCATGTGGGATACCGTTGGTGAACACACTGACGGACGGTACGACCCTCCCGTCCTCTTTGAGATGAGTGTCACGAACGCCGACAAACCGCCCTTGGACCCGACAGAGGTGGAGCGTCGAGTGGATCTCTTCGCTTCGTTGTCGCTGCTGTCGTCGGAAATGCCCAAAGATTGGGCTGTCATCCTAACGAACGCTCCTCTGTTCTCGCAGAAGACGGGGGTACTCAACAGTGTACTAAGCGCGGAAAATCTGGCGAAGGATCAATATTGACGGAAGATGAGCTTCATTCTTGGTACCGATACCTTGTTACGGATAATCAACCCGAAGTATTACGGCAATAGTCTGGGAGGCATGATTTCTGCCCTCCTTTGTATGAAGGAGAGTGGGGTGCACTTCATTGTTGGGGGTCGATTGGAGCAGGGCACCAAAAATAGGTATGTGCTTTCATTACCAAATTGCCAACGTTTTATTGAATCATTCTTAGACTACAATTTGTCCCGGCTCATCAATGTTTTTACTGTATCACAAGCATCACCTTTGTCAATGGAGAAGAACAGGTCATGTCCCTGCCGTCGGAAGTTCAAGAGATGTTCACACTGTTGTCGGAGGATGAATTTCGTTTGGATATTTCGAGTACAGAATTAAGGAAAAAGATTGGAATATAATTGTAAGCTTGGCGTCGGTTATTCTTCGCGTAGCTGTTGAAACGTCAAATATTGATTCTAAATTCTGGTTTGTTATTGTTTGTAACTATTCAGCTGCGACTTTTGTGGGCAAACATGTTATGCTTATGCTTGATTTAAAGAGGTATTTGCCTTGGTGAGGTCGTGATTGGTAAATCGGGAGGACGAAGAGTTTCTGGGAGGACGATACAAAATATAATTCCAGTGTAACTCTTCGCTATCCATAAACATATCCTCTGCCGTTTTTGCGCAATCTATGTTATTTCCCCTGACAGGGTGGGAAATGCCTGGAGTATCTCCTAACCTTACGATGTCTTGTTTTGTCACGCACGGTCTCCACTGCACCAGCACCTACTCTCCTTACACCAAATTAGTACGACCGCTGACCTTGCTTGCAAACGAATCCTTGCTTTCTCTTGATTCGCCACAGCCAAAGCTCACACAAACATGACAAAAAGACAAGGTGGCATATGAATACATCAGTGACTGTATCACCCGTTAGGGCCAACAAGCCGATGTGATACATGACAAACTTTGGAAGGAGGTAAAAGTACACACAAACTGTGGTATGGAGTAGCCCCGAATCAATCATCCACCACATGATTCTGCACGGCGTCAATAAAGGCAATTCGCAAACATCGCACATCGTTCTGGGTTTCGGTATGATGTGCGTATTCGTTCACTAACGGTGGGATTAGTTCGGCCAGTAATTGTCGAAAAAACAAACTCTTGACAGATGGTGCAGTCCAAGCGAATACATTAAGCCAGTATGTTCCAACATGTGATACAATAATCAATGGTGATGAAATTGGATGGACGTTTTGAAAGGAACTGAACTCATGACGAATGAGATCCACCCTTGAATTTTAAAATATCATTCGATCGTATTTGGACGTTAAGAACACGTAGCCAGGGCAGTGTGATAAAAGACCACGTTGTTTCGGAAACGCTTGTATTTATAGGTAGTAATTTTTATGTGGTGATGATGACAGAGGAAGTTGACGGCTGTGCATCCTTTTCTCATTAATCCGATGTTGATAGGGCACACTGATGGCGTGCTCTCCATCGTCATGAACTTTCATGCTTGACTTGATGACTTTAATGATACTGCCTTTTGTTGTTGCGAGGGCAGTGAGGCAAATGATTGTCAAAAGTATTAAGAACTTGTCTTTTGGTACCCTACTCCATACCGATGCCCAAGTTGGTGCACGGGGGACGCCCAAGTCATGATAATCTACGCTAGTAGTGTTGGTGAGACTCATTTTATGCAAAAAATTGTCTTCTGCGGATACAATTCGGATATTGTCATTGGCAGCAGTTTTCAAAGTACTCAGTCCTTGTAGTTTTCGTGATGCATGTCAAGTAGAGGTCGATTGGAGATGGGAGAGTAAAGTCCGATGATGAGGTCATCTGAATGTCTTGGCTGCTTGAGATTTGATCCCATTGGGCATCCAAAATGAGGTCACGGACAAAATCAGGGGGACTTGTGATAGGAATGAGGCCTGGGTCAATGGCATGTATAAGCCCATCCGCAACACGCGGCCGAAAGTCGCTACTACAGGCGCTGCATGCAAATGTGAACTCTGAAAAGTTAACATCAGTTTCCCCTGCGTATAAATCCAAGCGGACGACTCCCATTTCTTGTAGTTTCGGTCCGAAGTCGGGTTTTCTACGGGCTAATACCAATATGTGACATCCCTCATTCCTTCCATTCCATCAGCAGATTCTCCTCCATGATTATGCCAGCAGAGATGAAGTAAAACTGCATTTCATCACATGAAATAATATGACATAATTCATTTTGAGCTGGAGGATGTCCTTCACTGAAGATAGCACATCAGGATCTTTAGGCTTTCCTGATTCTCTTCTGATTATCGCTCCTATGCCTCGTTAAAGCTGTTTTGTCATATCTCTACTCGAGCCATATTGTAGTCTTTAATGCGATAGCCTCCAATGCTCTGAGCTAGTTCGAAGAAACGTTCGATGCAAGTGATTCTCCAAGCTGATTGTAAGTACGAACTTGGCGCGAACATAATATTTGCAAAAATGATACTCCTAATTAATACTAAGGCATAAAATCTTGTACACTGAACAACAAATATCTTCAGACAGCAGTTAAAACTTTTCTGTCGGCTCGGTTATAACCCCCCTCCCCCCTCTTGAGCCCACGCTTCGCCGCGCCTATCGCCTGATCGCATCCATCCTTCGAATGATGTCATCTTCGGTCCATAGTCGAATGGCATCTTCGGTCTTTCGTCGAATGGCATCTTCGGTCGGCTCGGTTATAATGGTCACCCCCTCCTCAGGCCGAGCCTTAACCTTGGGCGCACCAAGTTCGTCGTTTGCAATCATCTCCTCGAGTTCCGCCAGCAGTTCTTCATCGTCCACAACAAATGTGTCGATGGGCTGTGCCAACGCATGTGAGACCAAGCCGGCATCTTCCATAAGATCCTTTATGTCATCATTCAACTCGTAGACTTTCTCAATGGGCATTTCCTTGAGCATGGAAGCCATGGCATCCTTGCCGGCCCGAATTGCTATGATGATGTCAGCGTCGAGGACCATCGTTTCAAGGTGCAATATCTGCACTTCGAGGTTCAGTTTCATGGTTGCTATTTTGTCGAGCTCGGGCTCGTATATCCTCTTGCGTCTCATGAAAAACAGAGCCCCTGTCCCGGACCAACCGGCAAGCAAAAAGTGAGAATGCCAAAAATACTCTGATGCGATAACGTATTGCAATAGAGGAGAAGAGAGCACCGCCATCGCTCCATCGTGCGTCCCTCATGCGTATCAAATTATTTTTGACTTGACACCCAACGCATCACCCCATCTTACCTCTCTCGTCATTCTTAGCCATCTTTGCCTTCGCCCAAACGATGAGTTCCTCCAGTGCATTTTCTAGATGTTCTTCTCTGGTTTCGGGAAATCATTGATACATATTTTTTTTTCAATATGGCAGCAGAAACGGTTCGGTGGCAGAGGTCTAGAGTGAGAATACAAAGAGAAATAACATTAATAGTCGTCAGGTCAGGACAATTCTTTTCTCATCGCCTTTTCTTGATAGACGTGTACACTTTCCCCATCAACTCTCCAGCGTCATCAGTCCCATGCACAACCCCCCAATGGGACTGTGTTGGACATCATTATTTCAATGTCATACAAAAATTCACCGTTTTTCCAGCGTGGCAATGCCCTCTTGCAGACTCAGAATGGTATTCGCGGTCTCGGCGCGCAGCTTTTTTTTCTTCTTGTCCCCAAAAAATCTTTTCATGGTTTGTTTGAATGTGAAAAGAGTTTATCATTAAAATAAGCAGATAGGGCCTTCGGTACGGATTCTTGTCATGAGGTTGATTGATTTACTTTCTTAAAAACGTACCAGACCTAGGCGTAAAGCGGGACACTTTTTTTTACGCACTAATTCATTCCTATTATTTGCCAAGGCATTTCTGGCCGTCGCCCCTTTTGTTTCCTTTTT
>JALLBA010002053.1:0-10279 GCA_036939675.1 Cyclostephanos invisitatus
AGAGCCTATCTATCTCTTTCATGTGTATCTGTGGAATGGGGTATGGCCTGCCATGGTATGGTTTCATACCCTCCTTTATCTCAAATGACGCTGATGGCAAGTTCCAGCCACCAAGGGTGCTGTCAAACAGCGGCTCAAATCGGAGCAGCATTGAGAGTAGCTTCACTCTGTCTGTCGCACTAAGGTAAAAGCAATTGTCTTTCTTGACAATAGCTGGAAGATCTGCTTTTATTTCAGACTTGGCATTCAGTATTTCCACCACACGCTTTGCGGCGCTGCGGGTGCTTACTGGCTCTTGAGCATGGTTTGTGTTGGCACGAAGTGCTCTGGTAATGCTTGGTTTGAGCTGCAGCTTAGCAATATCTCTCATGGGCAAGAGGATCTTGTCTATTTGTATTGTACATTCTTTGAAGTCCAATACAATCCCTAGTTCATGCATTTTACTTTTGCCGATAATGAGTTTCCTTGCCGGTAACGAGGTCATACATAGGTGCACCAAGCCCAGGCTTTTACTCCACAATATATGGCTGCAAATGTGCCTTTTTACTGTTAGAATATTCCCAGAATGATTTCTTGTTATCGCCCACCTTGTCTGTGACAAAGGTGCCATTGAAAGTACCCCACAACTGTGGGACAGACCTCATAATAATGGGTATGTCTTTTGAGGCTCCCTTTTTCAGGAAAAGGAGGTCTCCACTCAAACCTGAGTCAAGTAGGACCCTACTTGTCTTAGTTTTGACAATCAGCCTATTGCTGGTGCTCTTATTGTACTTAGAAGTGCGGTTAGGGCGCGATTTAGCCTTTTTAAACTTTAAATTATCCTTATTTAGAGCTAATTCCTTCGATTCTAGGGCAAACTCGGTTTCCTCAAACTTGGCGTTGTGCAATTTTTAGGCTTTTTAGAAAATACAGTCATTACCGCTACTACTGCAGGAACTTTACCTGAATTTTTGTGAACTCTTGCAATATCATTAGCCCTGTAATCTTCTTGATTCTTAGGGACTTCTGTGGTGAATTTAATCAGACGGGCTGTAGTGGACATAAAATTGATGCCATTTGGCTTATCTAATTTAAGACACTTGTTTCTACCTAATACCGTGTCACCAGACCCGGTTTCCTATTCACTGTCAGAATCACTACTAGAAGCATACAAATGCTTCTTGCGCTTCTTACCTTTATCAGCCTTTTTCTGGCTTTTCTAAAAGGCCTCAAACATGGCTGTCATATTCACCAGCCCTTTCTCGCCCCCATGCTTCTTGTAGGGCTCAGGCTTATTGTGGGGCTTACCTCCAGTTGCACCAAGGGGCTTGCCATCCTTATCATAACGGCGACACTCGCTTGTATTTTGTGGGTCTGGTGGTGGGCACTGCCTTGAGTCTTGCATAACTGACAAAACTTCTCAGCACGTGCTTTCATCGGGAATGGATTAGTCGAGCCCCTGCCTGATGCACCACTCTTGGGCTTCCCCTTTCCCGGAGCAGCTACAGCAGCCTTCTCCTTCAACCTTAGCATCTTTTTATCACGCTCCATCATGACATGCTCGATGTTCTCCAGGTCTGCAAGCAGCTGATGCAGCGACTCTGGCATAGTGGAGTGTGTGAGCTTGTATTGGTTCTGTCACATAATTGGTACAGCAGCCAGTAGAATCGACACGAGATTGGCTTACCCAAAAGGGTCATTTCCCTTCTTGGTGGTCGTAACAGCCATGGAGCTGTTCCTCAGTATAGGCAGGATCTTTAGATCTCCGTTGAGTACCTCCACTCGGAAAATGAACTCATGCACAGTAGCTCTCTGGGGCGAACGCACTGTCTGCTGGATGTAGTATTTTTGCCTCTCGGCAGCATTGTGGGTGACGACTGTGAGCTTTTGTAACTCAAGGCAGTCCAGAGCCAGAAAGGCCATGTAGGTTCTCTGGGGCCTTTCTTCATGCTCCCCCCCATTTACACCAGCCCATGAGTCACGGTCATGCATTTCTCACATCATCCGATCCCATCGGGTCTATGGCTCATGGCTAGCAGATTGCGTAGGAGCTCGTATGTGCTTGTCACGGCTTTGTTGTACTGCTTTTGAGTCTGAAGGGCCAATTCTGTGGTCTCCTTCATCTCGGCTTTGTCTAGGTCCTATCTGGAATTCAGATTCTGAGGCCCAATAGACTTGTACATTAGGGCTTCTAGAACAATGCTTCTTGCACAGCAAATTGAGCCCTTTATTGGCGATAAGGCATAGGACCGCTTGCACTTGCGAAAGATACTCCTCCGGATTGCCCTTGGCAAATATAGTCATGGTAAAAATGGTCCCATTGGGGAGTTTCACCGTGAGGCTATCCTACGTCTCCTTGGTCTTTCGCAGATCAACAGAAGGGACATTCGGGATGGGCGGATGAACCCCCAATTTCTCTTTCTCACACTTGGAGTCCATTAACCCCAAGGGCGCATTGAAAGAAGAGCTCATTCTTGAATGTAGAAAAAGCCCTGTTCATTTTAGTCTTGTGAAGGACAACTTTGGCAGAACTTGTAGATATTGATTTGCCAACAGTTTTTGGCAGTAGCTCCGATAGTAGTCCAGAAATCGAATCCCTTGACTCTTGTACTGATTCCACATGCAAGTTGGATGGACGACCTCGGCGAACAAAAAAATCGGCTTCTTGAAAATGCACTGCTCGCGAGATACAAAGAAGGGTTTTGAATTCAAAGTGTCCTGAGCATTCTCTCACTTGGGAAGATGAAAATTTAACTAGGGCTTCCACTGTAGAGTGGAAGCCCAGATGTTAAAGAAATCTTGAAATGAAAGTAATGATCTATTTTAAATGATTTAAATGAGGTCTCAACCAATGATGAGGAGTGTGTGCTCGCGTAGGATTCTACGTGATCTAATATGTTTAAGTGCACTTCCGGAAGGTGTCAACTGAAGGTAGCAGATCGAGTACAAAGAGTCTAAACATGCGATTTGCCAAGGAATGATGTCATCATCAGTTCCAACATTTGCACTGATTCATAAAAAAATATCTTTGTAGCTTTTTGGATCTTTTGCTCTAGTTGATGGGTCCGATCCTTCTACATAGGGTACAAAGTGATGTGCGTAGTCATCCATCATCTTTGGAACCTGTGGCTAGTGAGCCTTTGAAGATCTGGGGAACTGTCCGTCACCTACATACATCAGCGATAGGCTATTATGTGAATTGCAACATTTAGCGATATAGCTTCCCCCCACTATGCCATGGCCTATGACATAAACAAACCCAGACAGACCTGGAGAGTGGGTGAATTGACTCCTCACCCAGACACCTGTCCCCACCAGGGCGAGTAAAGTGTGGGACGGCATGATTCCCTAGCCATTAACCCACTCAACATCATAAACCTAAACCCCGGGAAGGTAGGGATAATGGACATTGTCTCCCTTGGGAACTAAGGAGCACAGAGAATGGGAACTGCCCAGTACTGAAGGGACAGGGGTTTGATCCCCCTCGGGAGAGCACAGAGAGAAAAGACCAGAAAGATTGTAAGATTTGAAATTGCATTTAAGCTGTGACCTGAAATCACTGCTCCCGGGTTGGAATTCCAGTAACTTCTTTTTTTTCTCGACTTTCTTCTCTCCCTCTCGTAGCTCAGTGATTGAGCATTCAGGCTTGGTTATTGGTGGCTACTATATACACCTACATTCATAAACAAAAATGATACTCCTAGTTAACCTTTTTGGCTTCTTTTATGCAGTTTCATACCACATTGCAGTCACATGTAATTCAAAAGGGCCAAAACAAGCTTAGATTAGATTAGATTAGATTAGATTAGATTAGAAAATTTCCTCCAATTAAGGCTTATGTGCCAGAAGTGAGTTTACCCCTGGGTTCAAAAGCTTAATGACCTCTATTGTTTTACACTGTGCATAGAAGTCATTTTGTATAGTGATCCTGAAGTGGGGACAAAGAGGGTTGGGCAGGTTTTTATGGGGAGAGCATGTGAATCATACTAGGTAGACTTGACAGCAAAAAATGAGGGACGATATGATAGGCAGCCCCTGAAAATGAAGTGAAGTTTTCAAAAGCCACACCCCAAATGTGTATTGATTGTCTTAAACTCTTTTTTTTATTCTTGCCAAGGCTTAGGGCAAAGGAGACTGTGAATCCCAAGACCCAAGTCCCATTCAAAATCCCTGCACCATTTTCTTGGATGAGGTGCACGTTGAAAGTGAAGTGCCCTCGGTTCATGTGTGCTATTGCAGTAGAGAGGAGTATCTACAAGGGCACATAACAGGCATACATCACACCAACTCCAACATATTCTGCTGAGTCTGTCAACTGAATTTGTCCTATGATGCAGCTACGATACACAGTAACAAGTACTTTAGAGAAGTTACAAGGGTCTCATCAAATTGAATACTATCAATCATTGAACTTTCATCATTATCTTTCAGCTGTAGTCGAGCCAGGATCGGCATCATGAGATATATTCAGACCTCTCGTAGTGAGATAATACTGAACCAAATATTTTGTGTGCCATAGGACGCAATCTAAAAGGAAGGACGACTGACTAACAAATTGGCTCTTTCATCGACAGGAAATCATAAACGGCCGCTATCGCCATACGATTGCATCCTACCGAGAACAACATTAGCCATGCATCATCGCGTTCACAACGGGCACTTTAGCCCTTGGTATGCTTGCCGAAGCCTCCATAGATCACGACGATGCTGTTCGGATCAATCATGTATGCCTTCTTCCCCTTGTCGCCATCCAACGACGCCTCCCGCAACGTTAACATCACCGCGCCTCCGTTGACCAATTTCTTCTCCTTGGCTACATGCGCCGTCCCCCGGGGCATGTACACCCTGAAGAACGACCGGAAGAACAGCGAGTGTCCCACGGCAACAACGTTGTTCCTCGGCAAACGATTGTCGTCGAAGACGTCGGACACGAACTCCTCCAGCCTGATGAGTCCGTTGGAATTAATGGACTTATTCCCCGTGTGATACCTCGCGTCGACCAGCGAAGAAAAATTACCATGCGGCAGACCGACAATGTCCTCGTCGCACCAGGTCGGATTGGCCGTCCCCCGGGGCGGCAGGATGGACAACGCGTCAGGGTTGAACGATATCTCCTGCAAGGACGGCAGGAGGACGATGCGATCTGCATCGTGCTTGTCATGGTCGTCCTCGGCGGCGGCGGTTCGAGAAAATCGATCGGCGAGTCCGATTGCCGCAGTTGAGATGGCCCTGCGCAGGCTCGACGACACGACGTGCGAGGATAACTCGTCCCCCCCTCCATCCTTATTTCCATCCTTCTTCCCCCCGAGAGCCAGGAGTATCCGTATAGCCCTCCCCTCTCTGCTGCAGCTGCTGCCGCCGCCACCTTCGCCACCTCCTCCAACCTTCAAGCCCTCCTTTTTCAAAAACGAACGAAGGCCGTCGATCTGATGTTTCCCCGAAACGCTCAGGGGGCTGTCGTAGAACCACGAGTCGCGATCCCTCCCGCTGACGAAGTAGTAGACCTCGACGAGTATCGCATAGACGAGATTTGGCACGAAGAAAAGAGCGAATTTCAATTTGTTGCGCTGCCCGGGATTGAAGGTGTCGTTCCATGTCGATTCGCCATGCCGGATGAGTATCAGAGTTTTTTCCCTGTATTTCTTATTGCCTTGGTCCCCACCGCCGCCCGAGGACGACTTCAACGACCCACCAAGCTCCACTGGAAAATCCGACGCCGGGTCGACGTCGCTAGGCACCTTCCACTTCTTGTCCTTGCAAAACAGGAGGTAGGCGATGGATACGCCGATGAGTTCGAGCTTGCGAAGTGCCGCGAATGGGTCGGCGAGGACGCACAACGTCGAGACGAGGAGGAGCGGACGACGGATCGAGTGAAATAGCCACACGATATGAAAGAGGAGGAAGGCGGGAATGGAGAGGAGGTCGGGCATGGCAAAGGAGCTCATCGTTCAACCAGAGTGTTTGCTGTTGTCGGCTTCGGCTGATTGCCAATTTCAATTTGGCTGCTGGCGTTAAAAATGATGATGAGTAATAATTTTTGCAATGACACCGGGGAGATTCACTCGCTTCATACGTACGGTACATTACGTAGAGTGGTCGATAGAAGTAGGTAGGTAGGGTACGCGATAGGTTTTGAGCAGTTTACACACACGAGTTACGCATAAAAATAGATGTTACACAGAGCACAAAACACACACAACAACACACACAACACACATCATACACCATACGATACCTCACAGCAGAGCAACGAACAAAAGCACATTTTTTTCACTTGTCGAACAACCTCGAACACGGACATTGTCGAAGCAACTATCGCCACGCCGGGGAAGATGTTCGGCGGTGGCGGCGGTGGCGGCAGGGGTGGCAGCCAAAAATACTCTCACATTGGCGCCTACAGCGATTCCGACAGCAGCGACGACGAATATGGCGGAGGCAACCCCAACGACGATTTCATCCAACGAGAGATACGTCAACAGAAGGTGCGATATTATTTAATTCTCGTCTGGATGATGATTGATTACGTCGAGACATGTCATCTTCGTCATCGACGAGGTGGGAAACGTATACATGCATGTGATTTCTCGCTACGACCCCCCCCCCCCGCCCGTCATGAACTCGCCGTCCCATCTTCACCCCCTAACACCATGTGGTACCGCGACATAACACAGCTGATGATGAAGAAACAGGACGAGGGGCTCGAGATGCTCGGCCAGTCGGCGGAGCGGTTGAGTCAGATATCGATGGGGATACACGAAGAGCTGGGACATCAGAGCAAGTGAGTGCACATGTATCCTGTGAAAGAATGTATTCAGTGAGGGCCGCACGCGTGGGCTATTCGATCGTGGGCTGGTGTGTGGCGGAATAGTCGTCTAGAGACATCGCACGGGAGGAAACGATTCGTAGGAGAAGAAATCATAACGAGCGTATTATAAGATGGGAGCTGGCGCGAGCCAACCGGCAAGGCGATGTGTACTGCATCCCACTTGATGAGAAACGAATTCATCGAATTTTGAATCGATGATCGATAAACATGATCGTAGCGGAGGGAAACTACGAGCAGCCATACTGTTATCCCGCCATCTACCATCGCGGCAACTCGCTTTTCTCATGGACCTATCTCACCGAAGAAATATTTCATTGCGTTCGCTCCCGCTCTCGCGACTAGGATGCTCGATGAAATGGATGACGACTTAGAATCTGCGACCACCAACTTGAGTCTTGTCACATTGAAAACGAAGGAGCTAATTCAAAAATCGGGGGGGAAACGCAATCTCATACTAATCGTGCTACTTACGGTCGTCGTGATAGTGCTATTGTTCCTGGTTATATATACGTAACACCTCGGTGAGGAGAAATCGTGAGTAGCTTATGAGCCTTGTCAAAAGAGGGACCTCCGTAGGGTCCCAGGGACTTGGTGGGGTAATCGGATCGCAACTTCGATGACAATGTCAGCGACAGCGACAAGAGAAGTAGGAGGAGGCTACGACGCGAAAAACGAAACGAGAAGGGAAACGAATTATTTAGCCAATTATTTACTGAGTTGCAACGCGATATTTCGACATATTATTGCAAACGGCGTGTGTGTCACGGCTGTTATGGCCACCGAAATATAAACGAAGAAACCGCCTCGAGGAGGCGCTGGTCGTGAAAAACTTGATGACACCGTGAATAAAAGGCTAATGGTCAACATCGTATCCCAAAGAAAACTCGAATAATCATAGTATCTACCCACTTCGCATAACGTCTCAATCTGAGCACGGAACGCCCTTCGATCGTCGGACGGGTCTGTCGATATGGACGGTCTCCGTTTGTGGATTGAACAGCGCGTGGAAAGGTCGGGACAGTCCCTCGCAGTACTTCCTCATCTTGAGCTTGCCATCCTGCAAGCTATCCGCTATGAAATACACCGGTTGGTAGGTCGTTATCGGGAATTCGAGATTCGCCGCCACATCCGGATCCCACGGCCTGATCTCTGGACGCCCGTCATCCCCCCCCCCCTCGCCATCGACACGTTCCCGACATGCATACTCCAGCTCGCCGAAGGACGAGAGTNCCGTCATCCCCCCCCCCCTCGCCATCGACACGTTCCCGACATGCATACTCCAGCTCGCCGAAGGACGAGAGTAGACCGGCGCCGTATGCCTTGTTCGTACCGTCCTCTCGACACAGACCGAATTCGACCGAATACCAATAACATCTCGCGAGCCTCGTTATATCGTCGTCGCTCGCGCCGAGACTGGCGAGGCCGATTTCCTGCGAGAAGTCGCAAAAGTCCCTGTCGACGAACATCGGCACGTGCCTGGGATGGGGTCGTGGTGAATGTTTTTTTGCATACGAGCGATATCACTCGTGCAACATTAAGATCGACGATGATCACTCACCCTAGCAACTCGTGACAGATGTCGGGCTCGGGTGTGTAAAGGGGCCTCGAGGGGTGACGGATGTACTGCGTGCAGAAGAACGTGCGGAACGCGAGGCCGTTCAGAAAGTCCCGCGAGGATATGAGGCCTGCCACCGGACGCAGCCGGAAGTTCGACCGCTGATTGAGGAATGACGCGACGTCGGAAAGCTGGGGTATGGCGTCGCGCGAGTAGTTGCAGTGACTTTCCATCAGCTTCTTTGATTTCTATCGGCATAACATACGGTATGTATTTCGTGAGGCGAATGGTCGTTGATGGGAATTATTTCGACCACCTCGGGCGGGGAAAGGACGATAGAGTACGTTATCATCTACTGACCTTGTATTCCTTGCAGGCATACTGAAAAGAATGAAGCAGTGCCGACGAGGAAAATCAGACAAAGGAAAAGAGATGAAAGTGGGGAATCACGCAAAGAGTCAAGTCCTCGTTTGACGCACCTTCTCCCAAAGGTCCTCCATGGTGTCCCAAACCTTTCTCCATGTCTCCACCTCCTCCCTCGTGTATTCCGTGGCGGGTATCGTCTCGTGATGCATGCGATGCCTCAACGCGATTTCCGCGAGGCGCGCACGTCGTTCCCTGTACGCGACGTCGTGAAATCCTGGATGGTCGGCCTCGAGGTCGACACCCGCGTCGAGGGTTCGATTCGCAATGAGATCGAGTTCGGATATGTGTCGGGGAAACCAATGCACCTTGTGTGGACGAATAAGCACGCTATGCCCATTCGTTGTTCGTTGGGTTCAGGGCGACGGGAATATGTGGACGATGGACACGGACGTGTGAATCGGCGAGTGACGAGAGAGAGAGAAAGGAGGAGGAGTTGAAGAAGACGGGGGGGGCGGCCACACAACACTAAGAGAGAAGATCGAAATCGCACCTCCTTCTCGTCCAACACTAGCAACCTATCGGTCATTCCCCTCAACTTCCCGAGAAGCGCATCGACGTTCGCGTCCTCGCCGATCTGCCCGTGAAAGTCTACGAAGAAGTCGAACTTGGTCGGGCGGTCGGTATTGATGCGCGATTCGATACGGGTGATGTTGACATCGTACTTCCAGCTGATTTTTTACGACGACATGGTGACAATATGACGAGTCGCGTTTGACGTTTCGTCATGGTCGATGCATTCAGTTTTTTGCAATGCGTACCCGTGGGGGTGTCGTTTGCAATGCGGAGAAAGGAAAGAACGTTGGGAGGAAACAGGAGGTGAGCGCACATGAAAGTGTGATGGCGCGGACTAGTAATAGAGTGCACTTCCTCGATCCAGTCTCTCACAAGTATCTCAGAACGTCGTGCAGGGCCCCAACTCGATCCGTCAGCTCCATCAGGACCGACGTCCTCGGCGGTCCGTCGTCGTCTCTCCTCCTCGGAGGTGCAGTCGCATTAGTAGTAGTCGTGGTCGTAACGGCGTCGACGACGGCGGCGGCAGCGAACATGCGAGTCACCATCGTCGACAGCGGCGGCGTTGGTGGCGGGGTCGCTGTGCCGACGGCGCGCAACGACAAGCCGCGGGAAGGGGCGTTCATCGCCCCGGCTGCCATCGCCGTCGTCGTTGTCGTCGTCGTTGCCGCGGCATTACTAATGGCCGTCGCCGCGATGGCGTTGACGATGGGGCGAAGCGATCGGATCGCGATCATGTTGTTTTATTATGCCCAAGATGCCTCGTTCGTTCTGTGAGAGTTCTCCTTTTCCGTGAGCCGAGAGTTCCGGACGACGCTCCAGAGTTCGGCCGGGATCTGATGCCATGGTGTCATTTTTGTTGTGCCACTTTTTGTTCTTCTCCACAGTTTTCTTTCTGGGGCGTGTCTCTCCGACAAGATCTGTCGCAGGCAGCTAATATCGTTTAGGCTGTGATTTCTTTGAGCGTAGAGGTGAAAAACGTA
>JALLBA010002054.1:0-12077 GCA_036939675.1 Cyclostephanos invisitatus
GGTACTTTTGCCCGATCCAATATTCATGAATAATCAGAAGCTAAAAGTAGTGGTATTTTGGCAGATCACCCCCCAAAAATGCTTTAAGCATTAAAAATGGGCGCGCCCCACCCGAACGATACTATCATAGTAAGTACACAGTCGTGTCTAATCTATTAAAAGTCACTAATACGAGTCCATCAGTTCGCGACAATCTGCCCATGCGTGAGCGTCCGGACCGGCCACCAACACTATGGACCGGATTTAAGTAGATAACGACTATTCCTTAGCGGCATTGCCACTGGCGCCGAGCCGATGGCGGCGCCCGGAAGCCGCTTGGTTTGCCCATGGTCCACAACCACAAAAACGGCAATCGCCACAAAAATCGGCGCAATCAACAGAGGAATCAGTACCAAATCAACCTCTCCCTCCCTAATTTCCCTCCGACCACCACGCTCCACCCCCCCCAACCATGACGGCCACCACGGCCTACCAAAGCTATGGCAATGGTATTACCCACCCGGCACACCGCCTGTCTTCCTGTCACTGCCACACCATGCCCCTTCTACACCCCCCGATCCCCTCCCACCGCCATCCCGCTCGACATCACCAACGCCGCGACATCATCGTCGCACCCTTAGCAGTGCTCATTGACGGAGTCTTCAACGTCAAAGACGACGACACCAACATGACCTTGCAACCCCCCTACACTTTGCCCCACGCCTACGGAAACACACCATCAAATGGCTCCTCATACAACTTCGACTCTTTCCGCCAGGCACCTTTACAATCACCCCTACCAACGCCCATTGCAGCACCGACGAAGCACGTCCATCCAACATTCATGCGCATCTTGATCGATACCTCTCGGCAACAGCACTAATCCTCGATGCTGCACTACATGACTTTGGACACACACGAACACAACAACAACAATCACATGACCAAACCTACAAACCTGATAGGGATGCCGATTCAACCACCACCCACTCCAACGACCCCCTGACCCTCGAACCTTCCCTCCTTCACGACGTTGACTTCTACTTCACCGAATCAGTGCTGATCTTTGACGACGCACTCGACAACTTTGGTTCCATCACAGTTCACCACTCGCCACATAACCGCCCCGATCGCCATGACACCGACATCGTCATACCTCCCTACCCACATCACGACAACACCCCTGCACCATCACCGGCCGGCCGGGTCACTTCACCTCAACACCGACACACACGTTATGCACCCTCACCTACATCCAATGCCATCGATCCCAATTGGACTGACGACCTTCACAACGACGGCATATCATGGCATAGACCACTACCCCCCAAATGGGCACACTTACCTGGATGTGTCCCTGATATCGACAGCACCCCCTGGGACACACATTTGGGCACAAATATCACTAATTGGACAGATAATACAGAACAATTATCATGGCACAATTCTCCCTTAATTACATACAACACTACTGAACCGACCATACCACCTACTGACACCAGCACCGCCAACCCATCGCACACTCCCACACTATGTACTGACACCCCCACCGACTCCTATGACCCCTTCACTCCCACAACCGATGGCTACGGATCATTTTCCCTGTCATACCCATCCGCACAAGCACCTACAATCTCGCGTCGCACACATTTCCCATCCCCCTGCCACCTTGACATCAGCACATGTGCCACCCAAAACACCCATGGTCGACGCCGCCTCCCCCGAGATGCTACTGGCAAACTGATCAATACTGCGCCATACGACTACACACGTTACGAGCATCTCATCGCATGATGACAACTAAGCGCCTCGATGTCTCCTTTGTCCAAGAGACCTGGCTAGAAGGCGACGCCTTTGACGAAACCATCAATGGTCATCACATCTTCAGACATAACGGCGGAAAGGGTAACCATAACTTCCGCGGCATCGCAATCATACTTTCGCCACGATATTACAACGGGTGGAAGGATGCTGGCGCCAGACCACCGCTCACATCTGACGCAACCGGCGAATTCGCAGGACGATACATTAGCATCAACGTCACCCTCACCAGCTATGACAGATTGGGAAAAAAAGTTCGTGGCAAGAAGGGACGCAAACACCTTGCCCTCACTCTTGCATTGGTATACCATCCATGTACCAAAACCAGTGATGATGACACCTATGCCCGCTTCCTCGACACCCTCGATACTCTCCTTGGAAAACTTCCTGCAACAAACGAGTTAATCATGGGAGTGGACGTCAATGCAAATATTGGCAAACTTGATAACCTACAGTCCAGCGAATTCAGATTGACACTTGGCCCTCATGGTTTCTCGAAACGTAACGCTAAAGGCAAAGGTTTACTCACACTTTACCTCGCACATCGTCTCCGCATCACACTGACGGACCAGGATATGGCACATGGACTAGCAACCAACCCACTGACACAAACTTGCCTGACTCACACATGCTTGACCTGATTGTATGCTCAGCGACACTCCATAAGCACGTGAAGAACTGCCAAGTAGTCGACGACGGCGCTGACAGTGACCACCGAGCAGTCTGCATGCAACTGACCCTGACGTCCCTGAAATACAACGAAAAAGAATCCCTTGACGGCGGCAACATCGACTGGAGAAAAATCTGTGAAGAAGATGAACAGCGCAAACTTTACAATAAGTACTTACTCGAACTCACCTCACGCGACATGGATTAGGACACTTTTTGTGAAGCTGTCACGCGTGCCGGTTGTAAAACAGCGGTCTCCATTGACTCCAAATGCAAAGGCTGGTACAAAACAAGCAAATCCATCCTCATCCCGGCGATCAAAGAAAAGAATCGACTCCAACATCGATTCTTTCCCCCGACGCACTTGCTGACCTCCAATCCAAACTCAAACAAATCAACAAATGTAATCATGACCTTGTCGACTTGGCCAAAGCACGTTGGTATAGCGGGATATGCTCCAACATACAAATCATGCGATTCAATCCATGTCTCGCATGGGAGAATATCAACTTACTGGCTGGCAGCGAAACTGCTCACCACAAACACAACATCAATATGGCCATGAAGCTCGACAACGGTGCCCTCACCTCCAACGCAAAGGAAAACATGTCAGTCGTCAGCATGCACTTCCATAAAGTCCTCAATAACCACAGACCAGTTGACGACTCTGTCCTTGACCTCATCCCCCAAAAACCTTACCTTACCAACATTGATACCACGATTTCATTCCTCGAAGTTACCCGTGCCATCACCAAACTAAAAAAGGGCAAAGCGCCAGGCCTCAATGGCATACCTCCAGAAGTCCTCAAAGCCATGGACAACGCGCCAAAGCGAATTATCCACAAGCACATCTCGGACTTCTTTGAAGGCAAGACGGATCACGACACCTGGAAGAGAAGCCAGTGCGTCCCCGTCCCGAAGAAGGGCAATCTCAGCGACCCCAACAAATGGCGTGGTGTCATGCTCATGGACATGTGCAGCAATTTTTTTTCATCAATCATGACAACACGTGCCTTCAAGCTACTTGACAAACACGGCACCCGATTCCAATTCGGTGGTACCCCCGAACTCGGATGTCGAGACGGACTCTTCACCCTCAAAGCACTTCTCAACGCGCGACGCTGCTAGATACCTTGGATACCTTGTATGTAACTGGGAATACTGATTCCCACGTAGAGCATTGCCTCCCACAATAGTGCTATTTTAGCCTGCCCGATGGCACACTATTTGGCACATATATCATATATCCGTTTGTCGCTATTCCTATGACCCGTCGACGACACATTACTCATAGGATGCACATGGGAGAGATTAGAGCCTCGCGCTCTCCTCTCATTATTTTGTGCACCAACTCGATAGTGAAACTAATAACTTCAATTATACATGTCATCTCAATAGAGTTTCATCGATGTCTTGCAGACGCAACCATAACCTTGCCTCGAACGTCGGCTTCATTGATCTCGTTAAAGCCTATGACACGGCCAACCACGAACTCCTCCCACGCATCCTCGAACGATACGGTGCACCTCCAAAATTTGTCACAGCAATCCGAAATATCTATTCTGACAATGTATGTGTCCTGAAGATCGAAAAAGAAACAACCAAAATCCCTCAAACTGTTGGAGTACCCCAGGGAGACAACATGGCTCCCATCCTATTCCTCTTCCTCATGACTGCATTTGCCGAATCACTCGAAATCGTGTGGTGACAATAAGCCATCCCCATCCTCCAAGTTATGACTACCAGCGACGACAACATGATCCAGGGGAAAATCTGCAGCCATACCCCCGCTATGTTCACGTCCAAGACACTCACTGCATACGAGATCCTCCAATGCCTCTACGTCGACGACGGCGCATTCCCATTTGGGTCGCGAGATGACCTCAAGCGGGGCATGGAACTTGTCTTTCATCACTTCGGCAGATTCGGCCTTGAAATGCATATTGGACGAGGGACGTCACTGTCAAAAACCAAATGCGTCTTCTTCCCCCCCCCCCAATTCTTCCAACTTCTTCCCCCCCCCCCAATTCTTCCAACAAGCGCAACGTTGCAATGCTACTGCTGGACCAACCCCACGCGTTTCCCACCGCACCCCCCCCAACACTCATCCACATCACCTCATTGACCAACCCACACCAAACTCAAACTCTCCCACAGACTTCCCTATTGGATGCCGCGTCGTGGTTGCATCCTCTCACCCTACACATGCAAATAAAGAAGGGACAGTGTGCAGACTGACCAAGAAGTTCATCATGTTTAACCCTGACAACACTCCCACCGACATCATCCACATCCTCCCCAAATCACTTGCCGCTTACCACCCCAATGGACGACGACAAATTAGCTCTGCTGACAACGATGACGAACACGACCCAGAACAAACCAAACGCGAACATGCCATGTACGACAAACTTGACGAGACACAGAACTTCCCAGTTGCCGATGGCTTCGTCAGCTTCGCACGGACATTTCGCTACCTTGGCTCACTCATTTCCTACAACCTCCACGACGACGATGACATCACATCCCGACTTGCTGCAGCCAATGCTTCCATGGGCAAACTAAAAGAAGTTTGGCGCAACCCCCACCTTGACGTTTACAACAAATACCTACTCTTTCGTGCTATCCCAATGAACCTCCTTCTGTGGGGAGCAGAGACCTGGTCGCTGCGAAAATTGCATCTCGACAAACGTGAGGTTTTCCTCCATCGCAGCATCCACCGCATTTGACTCTATGTCCAAAGTCCGCGACACACGACTCTGCAACGACAAAGTGCGCCGAATGTTCTACTCTATCCCCTGCATACGCAACATGATCGCCGCACGACAATGGATTTTGTCGGAAAAATGATCCGCGGCCCACCTGACCACCCTTCTCGCAACATGATCACCACATGCTGCGACCACAAACGCCGCGTGGGGCACCCAGCGCCCACAAACGACGGGAAAAAACTTCATGGTCGAAAACCTTCGTCTCCTCTTCCAGGACATACCCACAGTCCAGATCGACCGATATGGCTCCCTACAAAGCTGGATACACGAAGCATCGAACGAAAAGTACTGGTGTCAACTGGTCGAACGCCTTCTCCACCCCTCCACACTGCTCCCAGTTCAACCTGATGATTGGGGCCCCCTTCCATCCTGGCAAGCACGTCGGGCCGCAGCCAGACACCAACATAGCAACAATCCCCCCGACAGTGATACCGAACCACCCAACAATGACACAGAAGAGGATTCACACATTCCCCCACAATCCCCCCCACCCCATACACGTCGCCCCCCCCCACCACCATACCCCCCCCCCCTGCTGGAACCACAACCGACGACGAGACATACGGTCCAAAAACCTGGCTCAACGACCCCACATTCTGCTCCATGGTCGGCCGCAGCATGTCCCACTCACTAAAAATTCTTGGACTCAGATTCAGCGCATCAGAAATGGAGAACTACAGACAACTGGCGTGCAAATATCACCCAGACAAGAACGACATCAACGTGACTGGCCTCACTCTGGCTGAAGCCTCAGATTTCTTCAAACTCCTCAACAATGCAAATGACTACCTGAAAGAACGTCAGTAACTCTGAAAAGGGGGCCTACAACTCCCCCCCCTTTCCCCCCCCCTCCCTAACAAAGAAAAATTATGACTACCATCCTGTCTTGCCCTCCAAGAAACACAAAGAAACCCGTTTGGACCACCGACCCATCTCCAAAACAGGCATACATGTACTACCACCCCAGATGCACCCGCCCACCTCCCACCCCAACATTATCTTGGCTCTCTGTCTCCCCCATGCTGGCTCACCGTATGCCAATATCATCACATACGCGCTCGCGACAACCATTCCTTCTGCGCGATGCACAGAATCTTCATCCCTTGACCAACTTGACATACTCTCCTACGATGTGGGAAAGTAAGATAGATGAAAAAGAAAAAAGGTTGGCAAAAAATAAAAGGGAAAACCCAAGAGGGGAAACCCAGGGGCCAAAGGGCTGGCAATGGAGGAAGGTTCATGATCCGACCCAGTTCCAGATGCCGGCATGGGTGTGTCGGTGGGCTTCATGGTAGGTATCTGGGTGGTGTTTGGTGTTGTAGTCGGCCCAGTTCTTGGATCCAGCATCCCAATAGTATCGGAACTGATTCTGCGATGCGCGGCAACGGAGCCACCAGAAGCGCATGTCCATCATCTTGCTCCTGCGCGGAACAATCGTATTATTAACAACTCCAGAAGCCGTGGAGTTGTCCGTTTGGATAGGACTTTTGGGCTGAGGCCAGCCCATGTCGATGAGGGTTTGGCGGTGGGGAATCATCTCTCGTGCCGTGATGAACAGGGCCGCCAGCTCAGCTTCAGCGGCGGATGCCATGACAAATTTGATGATTTGGGCGATGGAGAGCACCGCGCCATTGAAGCGTGGGAACGGTTCATTCTCAGAGAGAAAGATGTGAGCTCCTGCTCGGCTGCGTGATTGGGATTCATTGAGAAAACCGGCGTCGGCGTGAGCACAAAGGATCATGTCACTAGCTCGATAGACAATGCCGTCATTTGGGTAGGTAGCGACATAGTCCAGGAGGTGATGGACCGCGTGCTCAGTAGCGACAGTGGCTTTTGACTGCTTGGCAGCAATGGCACTGAGTGCCACAAGGAGTTTGTTGTCTACTGCACGTGCGTAGTACAGGAGGGACCCGACAATTTCTTGGACTCGGTGCCTGCGATCATCATCCAGGAGTGCAGAGGCATCAACGTCAGGGGTGAGCTGTGTCTTGGCACCATAGGAGATAGGTAGGCATGTGTAGGGTGAGAGACGTCTTTTGAGCGGGCAGGGATGCTTGAACTTGATAAGGAGGTTGTCGACATACCCGGGCATGCTGAGGCGGCACCGTTTACCAGCATAGTCCCATTTGATGGAGATGCCAGCAAGTTTGTCACCAGCCATATTGAACTGGACCCCATGGTATCTCTTGAGAAGATCAAGGAGGAAGTTGAAATGTTCTATGCCAACGTATTCGACACCGAAGTCATCCACAATGAGGCAGAATTGGAGAGGCCGCCATTTGTGGCGCCAAAGCCCAGGGGTGGACTCTGCTTCATAGAACCCTTCAGCGACGAGGCGTGAGCGGAGAAGGTCATTTGCCAGAATGCCTGATTGGGGCAGTCCGTAACATCCTTGGCGAATTTCAAAGTAGATCCATCCATCTCGATCTCGGCCTTCCAGGTTGTATTCGCGGATGAATTCGTCAGGGATGTCAGTGATCTTAATGCGGACGTATTCCGGCTGAGGCATAGGCGTGTCCAAGTAGAAATTCTTGAGGTCGATGGTGCTGAAACGACCATTCTTCCGGGAAAGGACACTGTTGAGGAGGAGCTTGACAAGCTCGAGAGAGGCTGTGTTGGTGCCAACATCCCCCGGATAGCATATGCGGTTGCCACCGATGGTGATGCGGGTGCGGTCGGGATCATCCTTTTCAGGACGGACCTCACAGACCACCATGGTGTGACAAATTTCCTTGCGCTTGTGGGCTGGGATGTCGTGGTAGTCGATGATGAAGAAGGTATTGGTGCCAGCAACCCGCTGGGCGGTCTTGGTGGCTCCTGTTCCAATGCCCTGGCAAAGTCGCCCAAGTTCATTGGCATAGGATGTATCCCACTTAGCTTTGTACCGGGGGTCCCGACGGAGTTGGCGGTGTTCGAGGAACTCGCCCGTAGCTGGATCCAGAACCGACAGTGCAGATGGGCTATCAAGTGCCTTTAGTGCCGTGCAAAGATATGCAAAGCCGTCAGCCGACTTGGGAGTCTTGGAGAAAGCTTGACAGAGTCCAGCAAAGGTCAGCTGGGCCTCAGGGGGGGCGTTAGTACGAGATCTGGTCCGACGAGCTATAGGGGAGCGAGGCGGGCAATAGCGAGGAGGTTTAGGCTCAATAGCCACCCTTGGAGAAGGCTCAATAGCCACCCTTGGAGGTGAGTCCGTTTCGAAGGAAAGTCGCCGTGGGGTTGCTTGGAACTTCGGCGGGGCGGGGGGCGGCGATTGCCCAGTGGTTGATAGAAAATTCGTTGGGCTTGACCGTAGGATGCTCCGCGGGGAAACCGGTCGTGGCGATCTGTCGGGGGAAGCTGGGGTGGCCACCCTTGGAGGTTCCAACGGGGTGACCACCCTTGAACGTCCGGGGGTCGGCATGCGGGTATGGGCAAGGACTGGCGGAGCAAGAAGGCGCCACGAGTCAAGGAGATTGCGCAGATTTGCAATGGCTTCTAGCTGCGTGATGCCTGTTGGAGGCGGGGCGTCTTTGAGGGCATCTGCGACAATGTGAAGGCCATGGATGATTTTATCTTCCGGCGTGGGCGAAGGGAGGGTGCGGTAGGCATGGCGAAATTCCACCGTGTCAGAGATCACTTGGCTCTTGGTGTCGCTCCTCACAAGTTTGAAGCAGCGGTACGAGTCGAGTGCCGGACCAATGTAGAATCCATCCTTGGCCCGGAAGTCCCACGAGCGGCGAGTTGATGGTTTAGCATGGATGAGCACGCGGCAACCCACCGGTCCAAGCGGAGTCTTGTTGAAGTCAAACGGTCCTTGGAAGTACTCCCACGCGGAGATCCTGGGGTTGAGTGTCGACTGTCGTAGGAGATTGAGGGTAAGTTCCGCCTGGGGCAGGAGGAGGTCCCAAAGGTACGGGGGGAAGGTTGGATCCACACCGGCCAGGATGGATAGGAAGTGGGATTTGAAAGTTCTGATGGCTCGTTCGGCCCGGTTGCGACGATGCATATCCGGAGGAACCAACTGAAACTCGGCGTGCCAGGTGACAGTGATGGCCTGTTTGTAGGCTGCACTGGCCTCATTGTCCAGGATCTGGAGATTGACCGAGAGACCCCTCGCCGCTAATCGTGTCATGATTACGTTGTAGGCTGCAATGCGATGGGTGTCGCTCCTGTTTTTGAAGGCCTGCTGGAGAATGAGGTTGCCGTCGGCATGATAGGCGATCATGACATACTGATTGCCTGAGCGGGCTTTGATTGGGAATCGGCCAGTGTCGTCCGTGTAGAGTTTGCTGATGGGATAGACGTTGATGTAGACTTCACTTGATGGAGGCTCCATTGGTGGGTGGACATTCGGGATAAGAGGTCTCGCTGCTGGTCGAGGCTTGGTCGAACGAACATTCTGGCGTTGTTGAGCTAGGTGGCCCAAGATGGTTTCGTCAGAATCGGGGCAGTAACGGGATACGTTGGAGTAGGTCAGACCGTCAAATGAGTTAAAGTTGCCTGCCTTGATAGCTTCTAACCATGTCTGTTTGACTGGGAAGCCAATGCATGCATGGTAGAAGCCAACAAGTGCTCCAATGCTGGGGAGATCAAGGCTTCGGGGGTCGAAGGTCGGCCGAGCAGCTTGGGCTGCTAAGGCCACAGCCTGAGCCGCCGCATACACAAATGTGACCGAACAGGCATGGCCTACATTGTCGATGGCTTGGAATTCCTGGCTGGGATGCTGGTGAGGCGGCGAGGGAACAGCTGGGGTTAGCGGTCTTTCAATTAGGTTGGCGAGAGGCGGTTTGAAAAAATCGGCAGCGCTTCCGCATGGGCCCGGTTCAACATAATTGTCAGACGACGCCGGCACCGACAAGCTTGGCTTGGTTGCTGTCAGTGGAAATCGCCAAAGGCGAGGGCCGTCTCTTTCTCGCCATCCCTTGAGTATGCAGTGGCCGTCAGGATGAACGACCTTCACATCCGTCTTGGTGAACACAATGGCGTAGCCGAGGTCGGCAAATGGGCCCAAGCCGATGAGGGTATGGGGAAAGGAGGGCATGACGTGGCCAAGCATTGATGCCTGAGGAAGAGTTGGGGCCGAGGCAAGTGTCGCACTGGCGACGGATTTCTCGGGGAAGCCATTCGCAACCTGGACCCCAACAGTTGGAGCACGGCGGTCAAGATTGGCGACGGGAGCATCGGGGGCAAAGTAGATGCCACTGGCGCCGGAGTCGGCGATGCCAGTGTCGGACGGGGAAAGGAGGGTGGGATTGCAGCTGGACGCGAGAGCATAATAATAGTTGTTGGTAAACAAGTTCTTAGAATTTTCGTAAACGACATTGGCCATCCCCCCCCGTCAGGTGCGGGATGCATCCCAACCCTTGTCCTTCTCCGAGCCACCCAAGGTGTTAGTCGCTGTCGCATCGTCTCGGTGGCCGGCAGCCTTGTGGGCGCAGGTTGCACTCGTGTGCTCTTTGCTGATGCGGTGCCCATGTGTCCAACAGTAGTTGCCGGCGAAGGGGTGCTTGGCCACCCGCTGCCCGCCCCCCGACGGCGTCGCCACGGGTGTCCCCTTACGCGTCGCCGCCTCCACCAATTTTTTGTTGGTCGCGGTGAGAGAGGCCACTGTGGTCGTTAGCGCCAAGTTGGCGGCCGTAAGCTGCTGGAGCACGGCCGTGTCGTTGGTGGCCGCAAGGGCCAGGTTGTCGAGAGCCTTTTCCAGGCCATCGATCGCCGGCGCCGCCGCCGGTAGCACCCCGTGCGCACCTCCGAGAGGCTCGCCCCCCCCCGAAGCCAAGATCTGACGCTGACGCTTCAGGTGAGCCAGGCGGAAGGCCGTTTTCCATGCCAGCCAAGTGCGAGAGCCCGAGGGTAGGCCTTCCCAGTCATCGACTTCGCGGGGAAAGTGTTGCGCCGAAAGAACGGCTGCCGAGGCCATCATCACGAGTTCGATGTCGGCGATGGGCATGCCCGCCCGTTGCGCCTTCTTTTGGGCATCCTCCAGCATGTTGATATACTGGGGGATCCCGTCCGACTGCACGTAATACTGGTGCATGTTCGTGCGGAGCGAGATCATGTCCACGGCGTGGAGCCCCCCGCTGTTTGCGTCGAGGAAGGCGATGATCTCGAGGGCTGTCACCTTCGTGTAGAAGGTGTCCGCGTCTTTGAGGTCGTTGAACCAGACCTCGTCGACGGTGTCGCGGAGGAATTTTGCGGATCCCCGCTCCGCCGCCTCGTAACTGGCGTAGTCATCGAGGCGGGCTTTGTGTGCCGCTTCTGCGCGGACGCGGACTACCGTCGTGGCATCGTCGGCTATGCTGGCGTCGTAAAGTGGTAGGCGGATGGGGCGGCGGAAATTTGCGCCTCCATGGTCGGCGGCGTACTTTGCGGGATCCGCGAGGATTCCCGTGAGCGAGTGGACCCCCCCCAATTGATCGTAGGGAATCTCCATGAGGATGGGGAGGAGCGTCTCCCTGATCGAGAGGAGATCGTCGTCCGTGGGCTTCCCATCGATGGGGGGGAAGGTGTCCCGTGCCTCTTTGAAGCGGAGGGTGATCGCATCGGGGGTCATCAGAAAAATTTGATTGTTGCTTTAATCAGACTTTTTGGGGGCCGGGCGTGGGCCGTAGAGGATTGCGTCGATGATGATCAGTGCGCAAGCGTTGGCAGCGGCGAGCTGGGGGGAGTCGGAGTGTACTGAAACACGGCCGAGGACGTGCGCGGCAGCGATGGCGACGGCGGCGCGGGCGGTCTTGTCAGTGTCAAGCTGGAGCTTGATTTCCATTGCCGAGGGCGATGGGGGGCGACGGCTTTGTCGGTAGAAACTAGGTATGAAGAAGAGCAGTATTGATGGTAATCGATACCTAGTTTATTTAT
>JALLBA010002069.1:0-10760 GCA_036939675.1 Cyclostephanos invisitatus
TCGGCGTCGGATTTCGCCATTTTTTGGCTTCGGCGGAATGGCGGGAGACTGCCCTGGCGGGAGGGCACGGAAGAGGAAATGGCGGGGCGCCTTGAGTCGCGCCAATTTCGTTGCTTCGGATCGATACCAATAAACTATTCTCTCGACCCCGCCGCTTCCGGCGATGATTGGAAGGCACGCCACCCGAACTCTCCCGCGTCATCTCTTGGAGCTGACATCGCCGCCGGTCGCGTCGAGGCGGTACGCCGGCTCTTCTTATGCCGCCTCGTCTGCGATCGTCGTCGACACTCTCATAATCGGGGGGGGTCCCATCGGCCTGTCGAGCGCGTATCATCTGGCGTCTCGTTATCGCGATTCCGATGGTTCCGGCATCGTCGTCGTGGAGAGGGATCCGACCTACGCGCGTTCGTCCGCCACCTTATCGGCGGGTGGGATAAGGCAGCAGGTGAGTTTTGGTCCTTGGGCCGAGCGTGCCACGATGTGGTCGTTTAAATACCATTCGCATATTGTGCGGGTCGCCAATTATCCTCTCTCCCGCGGCGATTCAGTTCAGCCTGAAGGAGAATGTTGAAATGACGCTCTATGGACGAGACTTCTTGCGTCGGGCTCACGAATTATTGAGGGTGAACGACGACGAGGAGAAGGTGGACGTGCAATTTCAAGAACACGGATATCTCTTCCTTGCGGCATCCGAGGCGGGAAGGGAGCAATTGATACGTAACAATCGAACTCAAATTTCGGCGGGATGTGCCGATATTGTACTTCTCGAAAGATGCAAACTCGAACGGATGTTCCCTTGGCTGAATACGAGCGACGTCTTACTCGGGAGTTACGGCACAAGGGGCGAGGGGTGGTTCGATCCATGGGCCTATATACGCGGGTTGAAGAACAAGTGTCGGAGCATGGGGGTGAAGTTCGTCACCGGATGTCCCGTGGCGTCGAAGAGGGATGGTGGTAATGGCGGACGCGTGTTTTCCGTGGACGTTCTCGAGGAGGATCAGAACGTTATTAGGTACAATGTCAATCGCGTGGTTAATGCCGCGGGTGCTCAATGCAACGCCGTCATGGAGATCCTGGCCGACAGGGAGGGCGGGCGCGGTCTGGCTCATCCGATCCCCGTGGAACCGCGCAAGCGATGCATTTTCTTCATCCACTGTAATACGCGGCAGGAGGACGTGGTCCCCCGAATCGCCCCGTTGACTGTATGTCCGACTTCTGGCGTATACTTCCGATCGGAGGGCTCGGTTGGTGCAGATGGAGAGGCCACGGGTAATTTCCTGTGTGGCGTATCCCCGCGACATGACGTCGATAGAGCCATCGGCAACATGGACGAGTTGGACGTGGATCATCAACTGTGGGATGATGTAATATGGCCGGCGCTGTACCATCGCGTTCCTGCATTTGGCGATGTGAAAGTTAAGAGCAGTTGGGCCGGTTTGTATGAATGTAGGTGACATTATATTGCTTCGCGAATGACCTATCTTCGTAATATTCACCGTATCCTTGCGTCGTCGGTGCTTTATGAATAGATAATACGCTGGATCAGAACGCCGTCATAGATTTTCATCCCGAGATGGATAATGTCATCATGGCTAATGGATTCAGTGGGCATGGTCTTCAGCAAAGTCCAGCGGCGGGTCGAGCAGTCTCTGAGTTAATATCTTGTGGTGGCCGATTTGAGTCTTTGGATTTGAGCATTTTCTCGTTTGAAAGGGTCTACAAAAATCAACCAATTTTCGAGACAGGGATTGTTTAAGAACTGGTTTCTCGCAGCGTATCGTACTTCGTCGAGATCTCTCATGAATAATACTTCTATGCATTGAGTGATGCGTGCATGGGAAGGTACATATCATGCTTCGATAAGAAAGCATGAATCTCTTCTAGGTTGTGTTCAGGCAGTGCTGGTCGGAAAGATAGCAAAGAAGATATGACTCCAATTATAATGACGAAGGAGCGCGTTGCGACGACGTAGGAGACAGAGTCCAGCCCGATTGGAACGTTGGCTTAAAAACTCATAAAAGATGAGGCTTAAAGATATTATCTACTGGAGTTCCCAAATAAATTAGTATTGTTATGCGATTGGTGTAGTATTATGTTCGTTCAGTGAGCCTAGCTAGTTTCTCAACGGCAGCGCAGTCGAAGAAGGTAAGTGAACAGAAAACGACCTCTCTCCCAGGGCATGAAAGCAGCCAAAGACCTGGTAAATTTATTGCACAGTGTGGAGCAACATTAAATGTTCTTGATCATGGCAAACCGGGCTCGAAATTCGCTCACTAGCCTCTCGGACACTTCTTCACAATTTTTGAGCAAGGCCAATACACTATGGTCGCCATGTACCGCCATTAGAGTTACAACCAAACACCTGGCGCTATCCCTCACCCCTCCATCCTTGTGCTCAAAGGCGTTGCTTGTTATTATAAACTCAACAATCCTCTTCCATGGGACACTGGTGCCAAATTCAGCTGCAAAACTGTCAAGAAAGGTCAATCTTGCTTTAACTGTTCGGCCGTCCTTGCTCTCTTTCGACCGAACCCTCTTCGTTGCAGCCCTAATAATGGAGGCGTTGTCAGTACAAGAGGAGCAAGCCATGGATAAAATTGCCAATTCTGCGCTGTCCACAATTTTCGGTTTTGAATCCGTAAGCTTGTCCAGGAGAATGATAATGATTCTTGATAAAGGAGGAGTGATTTTTTCCTGTGGCAATCTCATGATTTCAAACTGCAATAACGACTCGTCCAGCAAAACAAGTGCCGCAAGATAAACTTGCATGTTGATGTCACAAATACCAATCTCGATTATTTTGCACACCACCTCAGCGCAGTCGCCATTCGTACTACTGCAAATCTCGGGAACAAGAAGAGTCATTTTAGATAACGCCGCTTCACGCAACGCCCAGTTTTTCGAAAAGAAGCACTTCATTCGATAATCACCAAACAGTTCTTCGCACTTTTGAATAAGGTCCGATGACGCATTGCCGGCGAATTCACTTATTTCATCAGGCGCGGGAAGTTCTCCGGCATTTTCAACTCCTAATAAAGGATGTTCACCATCTACAATGCGAGATTCCTTCTTGCTGGCTTCGCTGCTTTTCGTGAGAGAAGTCCTAATGCCGGTATCAGCAAAAGATCTCATGCTTTGGGGCGTTGAAGGCTCGTCGCTGATTGCGTCATCGTTCTGCGCGTCAAATTTCTCTTGAACTTCTTGTGTATACAAACGACCGTTATATTTCGTGTCAGATTGAACACTACCGGTTTCCGAATGACGTAAGCTTTTGTTTGCGGTCTCGCTAATGGAAGGCTCGTCTGCCAGTTTTTCGCTCCCGAAAAACTGCTTTTCAACTTCTTGTAGTGCGAACAACGCCTGATCTCTTTTGGTATCGCGTTCGGACTTCAGTCGAGAGGCTAATGCGTAGTCCTCGTCGGCAGCTGCATCACGCATACTCTTTTCACACCCTTTGAATGCTATCAGTAGAGCGTACACGACACCCAGACCCTCCTTAATTTTTCCAGCCATCGTGAAGTCTTCAAACGAGGCCCGTTCCTTTTTCAGCTTCTCCAACCGATTGACAGTGCTTTGGATTGTAGCCCCCAATTCGTTCTTCACATGTGGCGGTAGGATGGTAACAGGCGTCACAGAAGGGATCTCAATCTTATTCACAGGCGTATTTGCGTCCGCAGTGCGGATTACTTTTCCCATCACCCTGATACCGACAATGCCGACTTGATTGTACAAGTTGTGCGGGTTCTTGTGGCATCCTCTTAGCACAAGTTGCAGTAAGTCGCCCTGTTTTTCGATGGGTACATTCTTCTGTTCCCTTGAATTAAATCCCGAACGCTCGTTTGAATCCAGAGTAATGTAGCCTAAATGGCAAATTGATTTGCATTGGTCGAGCGAGCAAGGGACGTCACCTTCATGGCTGCCAATCGAAATTTCTATCTTTTCGGCTATTTTGCTCTCTGTGCCACATAAGAATAGGTTGGAGAGACCGTCAGAAAAGAAAAGGCAATAGCGGGGAGAACAAAGGTTTGAAAGTGTTCCACTCACCATGGGAAATTATTTCAATCGCATGTAGCATGCACTTCTCGCTATTATTGTGTTGAATTTTCAACAAGAGTGTCTGGGTCTCAGATCTTTCGTTCGCACTTGATTGCCAACCAGCGGCATCCGGCGAATACGCAGAGAGAGCAGATGCAACAAATCCTTTCTCTTCGCTGCTGACTTTCACCACGGAATAGGGAAGCGGACACAGGTCACTAGCGTTGGACATATCTGCGGATTTACGTACGGGCTAAAGCCACGGAGTATCGATCAGGATATAACAAACTCAGTTAAATTTGAAACTTTGACGAGATTCGTGGTTTTAAACCCACAACAGAAACTCGCCTCTTCTCACCAATTGAGGCGATTGTAAGCCGGTAGAATTCGTTGCGTCTACTTATCTCGACTGATTGCACTATCTAATCACAAGCTCACATCAAACCCGTCTTTGTTTATTGTACGCTTCAGTGATATCGGAATCAAGAGGAGAAATGCCGAAGGAAGATGTTAAAACGCTCGAAGAGCATGCGAAATCTCTCAAGGAGGAGTTGCAAGTTTGCACGGTGGCGAAAACGATGAGCGAGGCATGTAACGCGATAACCGACTGTGCTCAGAAAAGAGAAGAGCCGTTCACCACATCGCACCCCGAGCCCAATCCGTGGCACAAGAGTGCGGGAGGAGGAGGTGGCGGCTGCTCCATCGTTTGATAGGTGGTCTCAGATCGGATGAAAAATCTGGCGCTAATCCCAAAGTAACAAGCTCGATCGACCACCCTGCGGAAATTTTCCTTGATTTCAAAATTGTCCCACATGGATATCCCTCTTCAGCCGACGAGGAAATGAAGGGGCATTAATCCAGCGGATGTAACGATTAATCCAGATCTACTCTCTCTTTCGTTTTATTGATTTCAGGATCGTCTCTCGGATATCCCTCTCAAGCCAAAATGACAACAAGAGGGTCATAATCACGCATACAACTCCAATTCCAATGTGCTGTGCTCCAGCGAATATCCAGCTCCCGCCGGTGGCGATCTGGGCGTCATATATGCGCCTCGAGGAAACCTTAGAAATGACGAAGGACGCCCCAAACGCCATCATCACCACAACGTGGGGGAACATGCGAGACAAAGTACCCACGACACTCCTCGCCTTTCCCGCCCTTGAAAAGTATGACCGCTCGTATTGAATTGAATATGCCGAGCGCAATGCCATGGCCACGCAGTTCGCAGCGATCAGGCCGATGGAACCATGCCTCATCACGAAACCCGGTGCAATGAGGGCGAATACTCCCCCAATTGCCGCATGGGCGATCCCGATTTTGCCCACATCATTGCCCGACCGCGCCACGCCATATACAAATGCTTCCGTGATTCCATTCAGTGCGAGAAAGGCCGTATATACACAGCTGCGATATTGGACATGGTTAGCCGTTGACAATTATCGGAAAATCGTCCGCGAGGGACGCAAGATATATCACGCATTTCACCACTTACAATGCCGAAAGGGCGGCGCTTGCCTCGTGGTTGGATCCCCATCGACTGCCCGCTAGCAAGCGCAGTAGGACCGATGAGTAGTTGGACCCGATCGCCGCGAAGAGGAAGCCTATGTACAGGACCACTCGCACGAGGAAGAAATACGAGTCCTCGAGATCCCTGAGATGTTTCGAGGCAGCGATCCTAGCTTTTTGTTCGCGTGCCACCAAGGCTCCTTGACGAGAGAACAGCAACCTCGCATTCTCTTCCAATGGCTGTAGCAATAATCGTGCTGCCAGACCTGTTTCGACGGGGATGATACTTAGACAGGTCACGAATCAATCGCTTTTCATCCACTCTTTGCCGAGTATATAATATTCACTCACCTCCATACGAAGCCGCCAGGGCATACACGCCCTGATCGTACGATCCGGCACATCCCGAGAGTACGATCTTATCCGCCTCCGTGAGGAAATGTTTGAACAGGCCCTGGAGGGTGAATACGAATACCAAATATAGCGTGCGACCGTGAAAGTTCCGATGTCTAGTCGGATGTTGCGACGCGTGCCGACCATCATCCGCTCCAGAATAGGGATAACTTATCGATGCTTTGATATTTTTCGGCCAATGTATCCCACCTTTCAATGACCATGCCCCACGATACATGATGGACGTGAATACCGATGCATAGACCAATTGCGAGATGCCGAATGCCGTTACCGAAAAGTCGTAAGCCTGCGATGACTCTCCATCAGTCCCCGAATGACCGCCCATTGCCTTGATGATCCCGACGTGCCATCCACGTCCGTTGAAATACAGGCACACAAAGCAGCATAGCGACTTTGCGATCAATGCCGCTCCCTCCGCCCTCGCCTTCGTCGCGACGTCCATCCGTCGCATGCATCGTATCACGAGTGGTTCCGACATGCATTCGACGAACGACGCGAGGCAGTATAGCATTCCCGCCAATTCATAATCCCAAGACGACGATGCATCGTGCGGTATCCCCCCTCGATGATGCGGATCGAGAAAGTCCTCGTTGCTACCATCGCACCCGCTCAGGTGCGTGTAAAGCGCGAGGGAGGAGAGGATCGCGCCCACCGGCACGGTGAGCCACGAGACGTTGACGATCTGCTGATCCCTCGTCGCGTCGTCGCGTTCCATATTCCTCCTCTTCTTCGCTTCATCGTCTTCGCGACGATATACGTTCTCCTCGTTGTCGTCGTCGTTTTCGTCTATCTCCCTGGTCAGGGCCAAGCGGAATCCCTCCCGTCCCACGAATAGCGCCGTGCTCAGTAGCAATTCCAATGATATCGACGCCTTGCCTAGGGCGGATGCCGATACGTAACGTACCGTGAGTTGGGAGAGGAGGAACGATAGCAGGCGTAATGCGATCGATAGGATCGTTCCGCGGGCGGCGGTTTGGGCGGTGCTGCTACCCGCCATGATGTCGTAATGTTGGCGTTTGAGAGAGAAGGTTGTTGTATCACATAGTAAGCGTTGTATGTACACAATAATATATGTACTATCGTACCATAATAGGTCGGGTTTTAAGAACCAACTAATGTTGTGGGTTGTGACAGCTAAATCATTCATGTTAAGGGGTCGGGTTTTCAGCGGGAACTAGGAACCCCTCCCGCGGTCTCCCGCCATAATACGCAGGAGTTAAAGATGACGGATGACAGTAATTACGAAATCCGAAGCGGCCGCACGCCCGCCCCGCACCTCCTCGAAGGGTGGTGACGACGACGACGACGGCGAATACGACTCCATGGGGCCGTCGTGTCCCATCTGCCTGATATCGTCCGAGAACGATCGAGATGGCGACGTCGACGATCCTGTGGCGGGAAGGATACACGACGACGACGACGACGACGATGACATCGCGACGACGTTTGTTAGGACGCCGTGCGAACACGTATTCTGCATGTCGTGCATGGAGCGAGTACTCCTCCGCAAGCCGACGAATAGGCGGGGGGGGGGAGGACGCAGGGTCGTGCCTACTCTCGGTCCTTGTCCGATGTGTCGTGAACTCGTGAGCCTCTTCGACCTGCGACTGGAGGGAACGACGACGGTGGACGATGGACCGTCGTCGTTGGCATACGGGGGCGAATCGAACGTGTCATCTTGGCCGGGTGAGACGAACCCCCCCCTCACGGGTTTTTCCGACATGAGGTTTTCGTCGTTGTTCCAATCATCTTAAGCATTCATCCACATCCCCACCATCCCACACAACCACGTTACAATAGTCGCCGGTTTACGATACAGGCAGCGAGTGTTGCTACCGATAGATGATCCAAGGTCCCTCCTGCGCGAACTCATCAATCGCAAGGGCCCGATCGAGGGATGCGGCGTCGAATTTCGCTTCCACGATCCCGCGCCGGCGTTTCGCATCCTCGAGGAGGACGAAGTGGACGACGACGACGAGGGGGAGGAGGGGGAGGGCGGTCAGGACGAGGACCGACGAACGAGGTCGACGGTCGATGGTACGACGACATTCGCGTTCGATAAGTACCATTTCCATCGCGAGAGCATGACGTCCATGGGCTTTGCCAGGTTCGCGCATCGTCCGATACACGGCAAATCGGACGGACGTCGGTACGACGCATTGGTTTGCAGGCTCAATTTCTCCGACGACGGACGATACGTACGGGTTGGGGATTTGAATTGGAGGCACTGGCCCACGAAGGACGATGACGACGATGAGGACGATGCAGACGACGATGCAGACGACGTGGTAGTTAAGGTCGACGATACCGATCGTTGGAGGTCAATCGAGGTCGACGTGGGTGCGCTCGTGTACCAGAGATGCAACGACGCTCGTCGTTCTCCATCGGGGTTTAGGGGACGGACCACCGTCGTTTTCCGGTCCGTCCTATCGATCGGACACGGTCTGGGGGAATACGTTTTGCCAGGGCCTGTGCGTGGGCATGGCGTCGTATCACTTCTTGGAGGGGGTCGACGACGATGACGGCGGCGGCGGCGGCTTTCGAGCGTACATATCCTACGAGAGTCCAAGGACGGAGATGTGGCCGTCCCTCGACAACGGCGACGCTGTCCCTTCTAGGGTTAATTTTCGTGACATCCGATGGGAAGTTGATACGAGGACGTTCAGGGGGGATATATGCTGGGAGATCGATTACGGCACCACGTGGATGAACGAGTCGAGGTGGTCGTACGAGATGAAATTCGATTCGACGTACGCGTTCGTCGAGTCGGGTACGGTCGTCCGATCCACGGGGGAACCGCCTCACCGATTTGGGATCGATTTGATTTACATCAACGCCGCCCTCGAGAGTCACCTTCGCGAGGTCCTTCGACGGGGGACACATACTGTTGATTATCTCGACATTGTGCGTCGGTGGAGGGACTGCAATGCCTCCTCGGCGACGCTAGACATGTTGGGCGAGGTGGCCATGAACGTTTTGGACGAAAGACAGGGCGTGATCGACTTCAACCTTTGAACGTATGTGAAAGAGCCCCATTTTTATGCATAATGATTTCATTAGTGTAAAGTATGCTGTTGTAAATAATGAGAGTCCTTCACGTCAGAATACTTAGAATAATACTTGATACTTAGTGATAACTTAAGCTTAACGCGGCTGGAATCAATCAGATCAATACTTGGTGACAACATAAACTAAAACTTAACGCGACTAAAACCACACAGAAATGTTTGCTGTCTGACGATTGACCGAGCTTATCCAAAACATCATTGGCACAAGAGTCCATTATTTATCATTAATTCCCAACACCCTTTCCAACAAAGCACAGTCCTGGGACAAAATGTAAATATAACAAAAGAGTGCCAGCCGGGATGGAAACAGGAATCCGTGTACACCAGCAACGGACTCAATCGTAAACCCCAATCGTGATGCATGAGATTTTTTTGAGGTTTGTACTTTTTCTACTTATCCCTCTACCTACCCATTTTGACCCCCCTCTGTGACACAATTGGCCACATTTTCTGGCCAACCATGGTAGCTGGCGGAAATGGTCCCTAGCCACCCATGCCCCTATGGCGCCCAAACCAAGCATACTCACCTTATCCCCATGCGAACTTATGCTCGGTTTGGGCGTGCTACCTGTATTGCTTGCTTTATAGCATATAATTGACACATGTGAAAAGTGTTCGATTTTTAATAGATATGATTTACATCATCTCCATGATGCTATCGCCCCCGTTTGCTTCATTCTCCTCCCCCAAAGCGCCGCATTCCTCTCCCTTGCAATGTCATCATCATGGTTGGTTGTTGTTGTTGTTGTTGTTGTTGTTTTGTCTCGACAATTCATCCCCTCCTATGAGCACACGCTGCCCGTGAGATCCCTTGCAGCTCACAGCAGTCACGGCGGCAACATTCCTTGCAATGCAGCCATCGGCAGCAGCATGCCACCTCCCCCCAACAGCACCAACCTCGCACCAACGTGTTCCCCTCCCTCGTAATGTCATTGTCATGGAAGGTTGTTGTGTGCTTTGTCATCAACACGATGCACCCCCTCCCTGTAGATCCCCTGACTTTCACCACGGACAGACCGTTGTGAGTCAGACTCACATAAACGTCAACACCACCAAAAAGCGTAGTCCGGGAGCTCATCGAGCTCCCATAAATGAACTAAGTGTTTATTACCACCAATACTGCACTTCTTCATACTTAGTTCATTTACCACTGATAGCGGACCTCCCATGGCAATCCTCGCGGATGCCATGGCGTATGTGGCCAGCTATGCCCATGCAGTGTTCGTACGTCCCATCGAGCCGCCATTGGCTCCCATCAAGCTAACGATGGCTCCCGTGACACCAAGTGCTCCCATTGAGCGAAGTGATCCCATCAAGCCGCCATTGGCTCCCATCAAGCCCACAATGGCTCCCGTCAAGCCAAGCACTCCCATGGAGTCAAGCGCCCCCATTGGTTCGCCATTGGCTCCCATTGAGTCGCCATTGGCTCCCATCGAGCCAAGTGCTCCCATTGAGCCAAGTGCTCCCATTGAGCCAACTATGGCTCCCATCACGCCTAGTGCTCCAATCAGCCGCCATTGGCTCCCATTGAGCCAAGTGATCCCATCGAGCCGCCATTGGGTCACATCAAGCCAAGGACTCCCATCGGCTCCCATCATGCCAAGTGCTCCCATCAAGCCACCATCGGCTCCCATATAGCCATTGGCTCATCCCATCGAGCCACCATCGGCTCCCATTGAGTGACATGAGCCCAGAAGTTCACTGTAACTTGTGTAACCATTGTTACACTTAAGG